>PVKH010021010.1:0-14445 GCA_004027955.1 Chaetophractus vellerosus | reverse complement strand
TGGCAGCTTTTTGCCCTGCCCATGGCGGCTCTGGCCTGCCCATGGCGGCTTGCCATTCTCAAGGCGGTCTGCCCGCTAGGAGAGGTCCCCGGGAACCGAACCCGGGGCCTCCCATGTGGTATCCCAGCGCGCTCTTTATCCACTGAGCTATCTAGCCGGGCCCGGCAGTGCATTTATATGCTAAGTTTGGCCACATTTGAGCAACAAAGAGGCTTTCAGGAGGTAACTCTTAGGCAATATATAATACTAAGCTAATTTTCAATTTCACAAGAAAAGTTTCATAAGCACATCCATCAATATCAAGGGCCTGGTGTAATAGTCTGTCCTCCTTCACTAGGCACTGCCATGTACGCAGGGGATTCTTGCCATTTATTAGAGAATGTATCAGGACTTCCCAAGATGGGAATTCAATATTCTTTTGGCTATTGTGTGGGTCTCCACCCATGGAGACAATGCCCATGACACTTAAACATATTCATATGCCTTAGAGTCATGCCCCAGGTGCACCACTCCCCATACATCCCCCCATCACTGACACCCTGCACTATCAGTGATCCTCCCCTGCCACAGTTGTGACCCTTCTGTGAACCCAACCTCCCCAAAAACAAAGCCAAAAAAATAAATAAAAATGACATGAAAATAAAATAATTTTAAAATAAATAAAATACAAAAATAAAAATAAAATAAATCTTTTTCATTGTGTCTTTTTCATCACTGCAAGATCTGTTATCTTTTATGTGCAGTGACAATTTCTTCCATATGTTCCCCCAGTGTCCTTATTTTTTTCACTTTATCTTCAAAGAAGCTTTAGGTTACAGAAAAGTCACATAGAAAATATAGGGGAATCCCATATACCCAACCCCCTCCCCCTTTCCACTCTCCCCTGTTAATATTTTACATGTATATGGTACATTTGTTACAATTGATGTACAAATATTGAAGCATTGCTACTAACCATGCTCACTGCATTCTGATAAACATCTTATTCATATTTCACATGTGTAGATACATGTAGAAAAAGGGTTAGAAGGATATACATCAAAATAATAACAATGTTTATTTTGGGGTAGTAGGATTATGGGTGATTTTTTGTTTGTATTTTATAATTTTTTGACACTAATACATTTCACTTGTGTGAAAAAGTAATAAAATATATAATGCATCAGAAAGAGTTTCATCCAAAATAGTCAATACTAAAAAATTAACTTCAGTTATGTGGTACATTAGCTTCTGCAGCATACTTCATCCCCTGGTGATGCCAAGTAAATAAAAAATTGCTTTATTTTCCCTCCTTCTCTAGATAAACTGAATTACCAAGTCAAATCAGCGGTAGAACTAAGATAAAAGGTGTAGGATTTTAATCCCCATTACCAAAGTCCCTTTAGTTATTCACTCAATGAATATTTGTTATGCAGCTATAATTTAAGGAACATAGGGATAAATCATGCACAGATCCTACTCTCAAAAAGAATAGTTACCACGAGAATAAAAACTGTACTTAAATGAAAAAATAGATAATACCAGAAGAGAGGAGTGTATGAAGGAGAGGTTTCCTTTTACTCAGAGAATTACAGAAGTATTATTGAACAACAAAAAGAACACAAATGAAATTAAATATTGAAAAGTTCAATTTTTCTGGTTATATAATGTGTGTTTCCTTGGAAAGATGAATTCCATACAGTACTAAGTGAAAAAAACAAACATACAACAATATGTATGCTTAATATACACATTTTATACACACACACTAGCACACACACATGCATGAGTATGGCAAAACATTAACAATACTAATCTCTAGATAGGGAAATTATAGGTGGTTTTTATCGTTTTGCTATCTAGCATGTTCAATCTCACTGCAATCAACCCAAACAGTTTATTCCAAATCGATAAATGGAGAAAAGTTGCCCATGGTGACCCAATAAAAGCTCACATCATGCCATGTTTAGTGCTTGACTATGAAGGTGAAAATGCTGACGTGATAAATTATGGCCAGAATGTAGGTCTCACGCACTTCTTCTCTGACAGCCACAGGCTCTGGTTTTTTCCATCTGACAATACTGAACAAGTGTTACAAAATTATCTCTCCCTTTGTGTAATATTCAGAGAGCTGGGCAGATTCCTGAAGACTGAAAAAAGGACCAAAATAACCAGAACCCTTTTTTTTTTCCTATCTGGTTGTGCCATCTTCTTTTTGGTACGTTGCTTTGCGGCTGCTGCCTCTCCGCGCCTAGCCGAGGCCTGCGCCTTTTCTCCGCACAGGTATGGGATGCCTTTTTTCTTTTTTTCTTACCAGGAGGTCCCGGGAAAGAACCTGGGTCCTCCATATGGTAAATGGGAGCTCAACTGCTTGAGCCATAGCCGCTTTCCAAACAGAACTCTTGAGAACATTTGCAATTGTACAATTATTATTAACCAATATAGCTTTGTGAAGAACTTGTCCTGTCTGGGTGATATACAGTCATCTTCTTACACAGCAGTGGTCACAGAAAACTAATTGATGAAACCTATCTTGACTTGAGAAGGCTTTGATCCTGTCCTATAAGAAATGCTGGGAAAATATGACCAGGAGAAGACAACTATGATCCTACAAATGGTGTTTCGTGACACTGAACTGAACAATGGACAGAGATGCCAAGAAAGGTGTTCAGAAGGTAAAATAACATTTTAAGATGAAATTATACAAATAACCAGAAACAAAGAGCAGAATTAAATTTATTATGAAAAATGTGCTCCAAAAGTATACCCGAGGGGCCGGCTGTATAGCCCAGTTGGTTGGGTGCCGGTTTACCACATGGGAGGCCCCAGGTTCAGTCCCCAGGCTTCTTCTAAGGGGCAGACCTCCTCGAAAAAGCAAGCCAACGTGGGTGGGGCACGCTGCCGCAGGCAAAGGCAAGCCCCACCCCCCTCCCCTGCGGGGGGGAAAAAGACAAGCCCCAGCAGGCAAAGGCGAGCAAGGGCCAGCCCCCACCAGCAGGCGGGCTGACTCGGCAGGTCGCCCCAGCAGGCAGAGACAAACAGACACAGAAGAATGCACAGGGAAAAAAAAAAATGAACAAAGCAAGAACAAGCAAAAAGGGGGGGATGTATAATAAATAACAATTTTTAAAAATCAAAGTATACCCGGCACGTGGGAGATTTAAAAAATTAGGAATTATTGAATAAAAATCTGACTACCAATAGACATTGCATTGTCAGTTTAAAATACTGCTCTGACAATGCAAGCAGAATTAGGACTATGACATACAAGGGCACTTTGTTCATACTCATATTAGCGCTCAGCACCTTGTGTTGCCATTATTTGTTGGCACATCTTTTTTGCCTTTCAGATCGTTATATCTTGCAGTATTCCCAGCACTTAGCACAGATCCTGGCAGAGAGAAGGCTTTCAGTAAATCCCTAAGAATCTGAGATCATCCTCCCATCTTCCTCAGGATACCCTTCTAAAGAGCTGATCCCCCTTAGAAGTCTGGATTTAAAGACAGATATGAATGAGCTGCTGAGCCTTCAGAGGAAAACCTAAATAAACTGGGGGGTTGATAAATGAGAAAAATACCTGGGAATTGGATTGTTCAGTTTGTAGAAGAGAGGGCGGGGGTAAATTAGTTACAATGTTTAAATTTTGAAGAGACCTTACACAAAGGATGGTCTCTCTTTCTACCAGAAATGTCCCAAAATCTTTAGGTTAGAAGTCAAAATTAAGAAAATGGATCATTAAATATCATAATGGATAATGATAACAAAAGAAACAAACAAAAAAACCCCACTAAACTAAAACATATTTCCCTGAATTCTTTTACAGAAGAGCTAGCTCCTCAGCTTAGAGATAAAGACTTCCTTATGAGTATCTGTGAAGTAAGGAGCTAGTTCTCAAGCTCCTTCAAGAGCCAAGACTGCAATTACATGATAAATATGAGTAATCAGCCATCATCTGAAGCTTTGCACAATTAAGCTGAAAATGTAAAACAATTTTATTTTCATGATATTTATGTTCAAGGTATCATAGACATGTATATTAATAGAACATAAAATATGCTGTGGATATATAGAAAGTAGGTTTCCTGAAAATCCCATACTTGACTCTTCTTGTATATTGGCATAGATTTCTAGTTTTTTAAAAATTGAATTTAAATTTTAAATTAGCTGGTTATTTGTGGATTCAGAATGTTCTAAATAAAAACTTATACAAAATTCAATATAATTATTTCAATTCCAAAATGTATGGCCTTTGTACCTAATGTGCTCAATATACACAGTAATATATGGTTGTAATAAGAATGCAACTCCTGCACCCAATTTTTGTTGATTCCTCTGATGTATTTGTTGATTTTTTGTTCTATTAATTGACCATTGTTTTCATTTTCAAAGTGTAACTGTTCTAATAACCCATTTGTCACCATAAAGAGCCTTTGAGTTTCTCCTCCTTTTCAAATAGTAGTGAAAGGGTCCCCCAAATCTATTGATTTAGCACCAAATTTAAATAAACCCAAGACCTTTGCACTTTTCATATTGAGCAGAACAAGGTCAGACTGAGCATCTTCCAAATGTAAAGGCTTAATTGGACTAATTCTTTCATGATAATAATGTATATTTAAGATAGCCAGTAAAAATTGTCAATGCTAATTCAGTAGATCAATTCCATTAAATGCTTTGAACTTTTCACCACTTGCTAATCTCATCTATTAAAGCTGCTATTTTTGTTGAAAATCTGAAGCTGTAACTTAATATCAAAGTACAATTCTAGCCAGACCTAAAAAACGCTTCCCCACACGTGAAATATAATCTTAAAGAATCTTAAATTGTGTTAAATTGTAAAAGATTCTAGTCTTAAAATCTCCTGCAAAAGCAGAACTCTCTTAGTATACTGGCAATTGACACTGGGGTAAGAAGCTTGCCATTTTTTGGTCGGAGAAATACATGTTTTGGGGAGGTCCTGAGTTCATTTTCTGGTGCCTCCAAAAAACAAAAAATAAGTAAACAAACGAAATAAAAACCAACCCAGGGGAGCTGATGCGACTCAGTGGTTGAGTACCGGCTTCTTACATACGCGGTCCTGGGCTCAATCCCCGGTCCCAGTACCTCAAAAAAAAATAAAATAAAATAAAAAAAGAAATACATGTTTTATTGTGTCTAAAGCAAAGCTTTAATATCTGTAATTATGGTCATAGCCAACCTTTATACAACTACATGGTTCAGATTTAAATATCAAACACATTGTAATTTAGGTAATAGTTCAACTCAGATCAATTAAAATGCTCAACATTTAGATTAATAAGTTAAGCAATATAATTCATTAATGTAAAATAATATTATCTTTATTAATTAACTAATGAAGAATTTTGAGTTTGAGAGAAGAGACTCCAAACCACTATCAAATATCCACCATATCTCATTTGTTTGTAACTAGACTTCTGAGGCTATTTTTATTCCCTGTGATTTACCATCAGTATCCTCTAGGTGATAGTTGAGGAAACAGATGCTGGGAATCTCTCTCCACTCAGTTCCTGAGAGGAGAATTCTGACTCACAGTCGTGCCAGCTCCCTGCTTTGTACTCACACATGCAGAGGGTGGTGGAGTAAAACGTAAATGACTGCCTGATTTCCAGTCTCTCACTGCCAGTTTCCTCAAAGTTTCCACTTACGCACTTGACTCCCTTACCAACTTTGTTTGAAGTTCCCATTCCAAAATCCTGAACAGCGTGTTCCCAGGATACATTTAATTTTTTTTTTTTAATTCATTCAGTGGGGAATTTCCAATTGAAATAAAAAATACATTGAAAAATGAGGGGGATTCTCTTTGCAGTTTTTTATTCATTGTCCTTTGGTAGTACTGATATTATCTGCAGAGGGGAGAGGCAGATATTCCAAAATTATAAAATGTTCCCCTCCAAGCACACTTTCTTGTGGAGAAACCATAAACCTCCCCCAAATTTCCTGTACCCTGGTATTTAGTGTAAAAGGGTTTGAACTAAGAGCTACATATGTTGGGAGATTATATTTAAATTGTTAATAAAAATTAATGTTTATTAAATGTTTGCAAGGTATAGAGCTTCATTTTTTGTGAATCTAGACTGACAAGAATACAGAGGGGAATCTATGTGATTTAAATATTATCTAAAATGAATTTAACACAGAAGCACAATCCACACATTACAGATTGAGAATTCTGTTTCTCAAGGCAGCAGCTTCTAGTCAAACTATTATTTAACAGAGAAAGTAATTCACTGGCCAATCTATGTTTTCACAAAACATTTTTTTTAAACTTACCTCTACTCCTATTTAAAACAATAGGCCCTATATGGGTGAATTTAAAATTAAATTTTATGTAAAGCAAGTGCCACTGCATTGCCTAAATATTTACTTATTAAATCTGTTATTCAGTGTGGTTTAACTATAGCCTAGAATAATTAATTAGGAAAAGTTAACAATTGTTACTGCATTTTAGATAAAATGAGTTTAAATTGATGGATTAGGTTTTACAACATAACTGCAGCACCTTCTGGTGTTACATCTATGTGAGACTGAGGCAACAAGTCAATTTACTAATGTAATGGAAATCTGTCCAGGAGAGGTGAGGAAAAGGTGTTGGTTTGCTAGCCTATAGGTTAAGCAACCAACTGAAGACTAAATCTTTGCTTTTCCATATAAAGTCACCTACCCATACTCAAGTTTCCCACCATGTTGTTCACTGTGGCAGAGTGGGCACAGTGGCTCCTAACCACCAAATAAATATTTCATACATGCCACCAAAAGAAAGTATATTATACCAACTTCATAGCATTCTAATGAGGCATTTTGAACAAGAAAGACTACTTTAATGAAAAACATTTCGTGAGATGCCTCCAAACAACTTTAAAATGCAAGAGATTCTCCAGTGCAAAAATGGCCTAAACTTTACAAACTGCTATACAATAGGCAAAAAGTCTAAATGAAAATTGACATGTAAAAAAAAATCCATTCCCCAATAATTCTTTTCACATATGTCTTTTAAAACAAGAAGGAAAGAAAAAGAAAAGAAAAAGAAAAAAAGGATGTTCAACTTTGGTTGTAGATGAAGTAAATAACTGATGCTTAACAGGTACACTATTGGGTTCTATGTGGTATGAATACACAAATATAACCAACTGATTCATTTAGACATTGGAGCAAAGAAATTCAGTCAAACTTGCTGTATGATCCAAACCCAGCAAAGAGTTAGACACTCAAATAGCCTAATAAACATGATAGTGAAAGTCAAGCCTGTAGCATCTCAAGAGTTAAGTTCTTTGTTGTGATTAATTTTTAAAGTATCCCAGTGAAAACCAGGCTCAGGCCGGTTGAGAGAGAGAAATCATGTTCCATAATGAGGGCTGGCCTGGACCAGTCCCAGTAGAATTAATTTTGTGCTGTTGAACACCTAGATAAATTAGTTTTGCTTTAAATATTGCGTCCTAAAAGAGTTAAAAGAGGGAGAATATCAATCAATAATTTTTAGATTAACTACTTTGTATATGACAAAACAAAATCAACTTTGGCATTTTAACTCCTTACTCTAGCATTTCAGATGAACCTCAAGTTTAAAATAAATATAAATGGTGATTAGAAAGCCAACCAAACCTGTGCATTTGTTTCTTAGTACAGAATACTAACTCACCACCTAGTTTGTAAAAAGAAAAGATGACTCACACATTTTGCAACATTACAAATATTGTTATTATTTTTATTTATTAAAATAATCATACCTGAGAACTAAGAGCCTTGAAAATATGTAGAAAGATTTCTGTGAGGCTTTCCAATGGAAATACTACAACAGTTAAGCTTTAAAATTAAGTGAAAAATAATATCTCAATTAACAATGTAAGGTTCCTAAAATTATATTTTAATCGATGAATTTCCCCCAATGTCTACTGATTACTTCCTTTTTATAAAATTGATTTCCACTGGAATATTTGTGCAGAATTAAAATCATGTCTATAAATGGCTAAAAATCGAAACTAAAATTCCCTGCATTTTAATGGCTTTCTCTGCTTAAATACCTATCAAAAAGGTAAATGCAAGATTCATTTCCAAGGGAGATGAAATCTGGCTTTTAACTTGGTCAATTACCCATATAAACAACCTTCAATGTTATCTGGTCATCATTTGGTAATTAAAATGGCAAATCATAACCATGCTGAATTTACATCTATGTGCCTAAAAGTTATTTAGCAGATAACTAGAGATAGAGGAAATATCTCTTTAACAGATTTTTTTTACGAATACAACCGCTGGAAGTATCAGGCTTTCAAACACTCATAAAAACAAGAAACAGTTGAACAGTGGCACCCAGAGGTGAAAAATATATTACTTCTAGAGATTTATATGGTTAATCATAATCTGTTTTTCAGTCATACTTTTAGTCACTTCCAGATTTTTTTTCTAATAATGTACTAGAAATGGATTTGTCTTAGCTGCATATTGAAATACCACATTTTAATGAACAAAAATAAATATTTTGCTTTAGAAAAAGTACTTTGCTTCTGGGTTAAATTGCATAGCAATTACCCATCTTCAAAACAATAAACAAGCCAACTGAACACCAGGCAAAATAACTTCCAGAAATTGAATATAATGCCCATTTGCTTACTTCCAACCTACCAAAATTTTAGGAAAAAAAGTTTTTAAGAAATGGCTCCGTGACTACAACAATTTTTATTCACCCCAAATTATGTTTTTTCTAAACATCTTTATGTTGACCTATTGCAAATCCCAAACCTAAATTATAACCCTGGGGAGATTTTTTAAATTCCATCTTGAACCCTCTCAGCCACGGAGGGGATGGAAATGGGAATGGGTGCTGAGCAAGAAAGAGGAAAGGAAATACTTTTTTATTCCGCAGGAAGTTTAAAAATAACAGAATCTATTCTGATAAAATTAAAATGAGCCTACTGATTTTTAATTAAAGAAGCTCCCCTGCCTTTGAACCTACCAACAAGCAGCTGCTTTTGGCTGGTGCTGAGTTTCCTAAACTAAACTGCAGGAAAAACGCCTCCTCCCGGTCTAATCACCTTCAGGGAGCCTCAAATAAACCTTAGTTTGTGGGGCCAGCTCAGGTCAAAAATTTTAAGAGCCTCAGAAGAACAAGGTCTTATTTTTCTTCCTGAGCTGAAATGCACACGTATAGTTACTAGAACGGGTTTTTTCCTGGCCTGTTATGCCTAATCTAGCACGGATTTTCTTCTGTTACCGAGTTTCCATTACCTTTTGTCAGGCGTTTTCTCTGAGATCGCGCTGCCTCTTTTTAATCACCTAAGAAACGTTGCTGTGACAAGCTCCAGAATAATTCTCATCCTTTCTTATCTGCACCTTCTGCCTAATGATGAGAAATGGGCATCCATAAACTTGAAAAAGGCAGGAAAATGCTGCCAGAATCATTATCCACTACTTTAAATTGGAAAGAAGAGATCTGTCCCTTTAAAAAAGAATATTAATAAAATATAGCCTAATGTTTAAAAGCCTTCAGCTTTTCATATAAGAAAAAAAGAATTGCCTAGTGCTATTTAAATGACAAACAAAATACCTACATTTCCCACAATCTGAAATCCACATCAGAATAGATCCTCGATTTTGTATATCAAGCAGTGTTCAATTGTCTGATAGAAAGGAGAGGATTACGCCTGCATGAAAGCTAATATTAAAATAATCTCTTTTTTGTATATATATACTTTCCTCTTGTCTCTTTTTCCCTGTCCCATAAGTAGCGGTGTTGCTGCCTAAATCAATGTTTTGGCGTTAAAGAGTAGCTTCTACATAGCTCCTAAACCGCCAAGCACGCTACTTGCGGGTCAGTAGACTGTGAACTGCAGCTAAATGCCTGCCGCCTTTCTGCTTGTCGCTAAGACTCAGAGCAAAATAGCAGGCTTTTTCGTACTTCAAACCACACCATCATTGCCCATCTTTGGTGATTCCATTTCAGTAATAGCTTGAAGAAACACCAGGCTTACAGGATTTTGGAGTAGACCTTAACGTGGCTGCTGCACATGGATCATATTGATCTCTCCAGCCGCTGTTAAAAAACCCACAGCTGTTCCACCGTCTGGGCCCAGCGTGTTAATCCAGCGGCAGAAGGTATGGACGCCACCTAGTGGATTCTGTTATCTGGGGGAGTCGTCAAAAAACTGTGGGGTTACACAACATTCTTAGGATCCTTACAGCCAAGCTATAAAATAAAATTGTCTTCAAAATATAATCGAAGCAGTGGAGAAGGAAGCTTATCCAAAGAAAAAGGAAGGAAAAAGAAAAAAAAAAAAAGCTTTTTACTTTACATATAAACTCAAAGGTCTCTTTTACAGGAATTTCAAGACTGGTTCTTCTTTTTGAGTTTTAAGTCTTTGAAATGCAAAAGTGCTTTATTGTTACATCTTTATTAAAAAAAGGAAAATATTATTTTGCTAAAATAGTACCATTTGTCTATAATATGCCATTTACCTTAATACATTTATAATTCAGCAAACAAATCCAAATGGAATTGAATCCTTATTTTTCCTACCACCTGATAAATACATTTTGATTAATGCCCTTGCGCCTTAAGTCTTAAAGATGCCACTTATAAAGTGCTCCACCAACTCTTTCTCCCTTCTTCACCCCAACACCATCCATTCCTAATATCCCCCAAAAGAGATCTTACTCATTTCCCCATCTATGCTTTGCAAATGTATATCTTCAGAATGAAAGCACTTTGGTTCTCTTCTGCACAAATTTGTGTCTATTACTCAGTTTAAGATCAAATTTAAGATACAATTACTCAGAAGTTATATCTCTGATTGATTGCAATCACTTTTTATTTTATGTTTCCAAATTTCTTTTATGTTGTCACTGGTTTATAATTTCCTATGTGTCTTATCTCTACAAATAGTACTTTTGTGTCACCCACAGCCTCTACCTCACTAGTGCCTTGTTAAATGTTTGTAGAATAAATAGCTATGACATAAGTAGATGACTGTCCCTATCAGGATATATTAATAAATTCTCTGATTATTCTGCCCTTTTAATGGGCTAAATGTGTCGATAATAACTAACGTGACTAGCTTCTCTGAGCTGGCCCCGTATGAAGTTCCTATACAGTTTCTTGGGCATGCTCACAACAACCCTATGAAATGAGCTCTACTACTATCCTTACTTTATAGTTAAGGAAAGCTGAGGCTAGAGCGTTAAGAAATTCATCCAGTTGGCACAGGCAGTAAGAGGGAGAACTGGAACCTGAACCCAAACTTTCTGTCTCCAGAGCCTATATCTTTGAATCACTACACTATGCTGTCTTTATAATTTAAGTTATTATTAAATATATGATATGCCATGATCTTATTACTGGTTGTATCATATTTCAGTGACTCGCTTTACAAAAATTAAATTGATATAGTTTTATCCTATGCAAAGCCAGTTATTTTAGACAGTGCTAAAATTATTCAGGTTGTTCATATTTTTTACCATGTTTGTTCTTCAAAGAATGAGCTTACTATAATCAAAAGATTTGTACAGAGGAAGGAAAAGAAATTACTTTACTGATCAAAGGACTGATGTAGGAAAGTATGCAAGCTGAGTGCATTTAGCTAAGAGTGCAACAATGAAGTGGAAGAACTAGGGGAAATGGGAGATCTGCTAATAACTGTTTCTTTGTTTTTTCAGTTCACCTGACCCCTTTAAACATTTTAATTTAGAAATGCTACTCAGGGTCCTCAGGCTTGGCCTCATGAGTAAGCAAATCAGGAACCACCTGTGGGGCTTCATTTCAAGGGAATTGGAAAGGGCTCTTCACCCCCCCCCCGAAATATTTGAAGATGTTTAAAATTGCATTCTTAGAGCTTCTTGCCTTTGACTTAATCCGGAAAGGTACACCACTGGTCATAAAAATTTCAAAACTGGAAATAAACGGCATGTCTGTAAACAATAAACTAGACAAATAAATCAAGTATATTCATACAATGAAATATTATTCAGCATTGAAAATGAATGCACTAACAAGGCATACAACAAGGATTACTCTCAAAACAATTTTGAGCAGAAGAAGCAAGATGTAGAAGAATGTGCATAATTCAATTTACGTAAAGTGCCAAAACAGATAAAGCTAAACTATATTGTTTAGGGATGCATAACTCAGATGGGAAAACTACAGAGAACGCAAGGGAATCATGCCACAAATTCAGACTAGTGGTTGCCTCTGAGAGGAGGGGGAATGGGACATAGAAGGAAGACACAGACTATTTCTGAAGAGCCAGTAATGCTTCATCAAATTGTATATTCATCCTAAAATTTCTATGTAAATTTATGTAAATTGATGTATCCTAAAAAAATAAAATTTAAAAAAATTGTATATTCATGTTGCATTTGCTTTTCTATTTGTATGTTATACTTCGCAATAAAAGTGTAAAATAAACACAACCCATGGTCATCTCAAAAATACATCGGGAAAAGTGTTCATATTAAGCTTTATTTATCATTTATGTTCTGGTGAAAATAAATTTATTAGTTCTATGATTGCAAGCAGACCCGGGAGGAGAGGAGAAAAGAGCAAGCGTGAAGACTTTCAATTCTAGAAGAGGGTAGTGGTTAGAAAGTGAGCTCTGGGATCAGAAAGACCTGGATTTGAATTAGAGCCCTGTCACTTAGCAGCTGTGGGAATTTGGGCTGGTGTTTAAACCTCTGACACCCTCTGCTCCCCACTTGTAAAATGAAGACTGCAGTCATTCCTACTTCAGGGGGTCATTGTGAGGCTTGAACAAGGTCCATTTTAGATAAAGCTCCTGGTTTTTATTAATCGCTCAATAATTGTTCTTTTCTTACCCTGAGGTTGGAAGTAGAGGGGAAAATCACCACAAGGAGTAGAGAAGGAGAAATAACAGAGAGTGCACTTGTTCTCTTTCTTTTCCATTCACCACGCCAGCTTCTTCATAAACCACTCACTGGAGACAGCTCTGTCAAGAATCACCAGTGACCTTCTTGTTATTAAACCCAATGAATAGCTTTTCTCTACATAAATTTGATACTGTCAACTATGTCCTCCTCTTTGAAAACTTTCTTCCCTTGATTTCCTCGATACCCTGAGCTGTCCCCTTCTCGCCAAACCCCCACCCCACCTAGCCCCCTCCCACTGCCCACTGCCATGCCCACGTCACCTTCCTCCCATCCTGCAACAGCCCCCTAACTGATCCCCTCCAGTTTGGCCCTTTCCAATCCTTTCCCCATATGGCCGCCAGAGGGCCTATCCTCATGTGTAAACAGCATCCTGTCCCTTCCTCAGACCTGTCATATTAACGTCTCTTAATATGACTCTTTAGCCCACACTAGATGCCTTGAGGCATCTGATCTCTGTGTCGTCACTCTAGCCTACCTGAACTTGCTCAGATATTCTTGCCTTTCCACCACCTGCTCTCTCTGCCTAGAAGTCCCAACACTCCACCCAACCCTTCACCATATCGCTTGCCTCACTTATAAATCTTTAAAAATCTCAAGACAAGTCTCCGTCCACTCACCACCTACCACCCACCCCTTTCTAGATTGGAGACCTCCTCTGTAATCAGTATGATCCCTGGTCATTCTTGAACCACGGCACTTATATCCCCCACAAGACTGCAAACTTCTTAAAGGCCAGCACTATTTCTTACTCACCTTTGTACACTACCACCTGATACAGTGATCAATAAAACCTAGTTCATTGAATTAATGCATCAGGCAAACAATCGATGCTCATTCCTTAAGTTTACGGGACTACCATTGCCATCTAGTCCACTGTGGCCCCAGCACACCGTCGTTTTTCTAGAGGTGAAAAAGAGTTAGGTATCTATCCTTGTGCTCTTGAACCCTGTCTTCTATCTTCTAACACTTCTTGACCTTGTCACATTATTATATTTATTCTATGTCATATTTAACTTATCAAAAACTTTACTGGTAAATTAAATCTATCTAATCTTGTTCAATACACAGTGTGTAATTGGACAGCCAAGGGTTCAAATCTCAGCTCTACTACTCACCAACTGTCGGAGCTTGGACAAGTCCCTCAGCCCCAGATTTCAGTTTTCTCATCTTTAAAATGAGGTTTAAAATATCTACCCCCTGACTTTCTTGTGATACTAAATGAACTAAAGTATATAAAGCACTTAGCACATTACCTAGAATAAAGAAGTATGCAATAAATATTATCTGTTATTATTCATGAAAAATTAAGACAGTTACTTTGCAGACTACAATTTGTTAACCATTCATTATAGTGCTCTGTACTTTTTAAAACTAAGAGAGGGAAGCGGATGTGGCTCGAGCAGTTGGGCGCCCATCTACCACATAGCAAGTCCTGGGTTCGGCTCCCAGTGCCTCCTGAAAGAAAACAAAACAAAAAACAAACGATAAAACCAACTCAGGGAGATGGATATGGTTCAAATGGTTGGGCATCCATTTCCCATATGGAGGGACCTGGGTTCGATCCCCGGGACCTCC
>PVKH010021009.1:0-14453 GCA_004027955.1 Chaetophractus vellerosus | reverse complement strand
CTGGAGACATTGTGCATCATTTCTTGAATAAAGATGGTCCCATAGTAAAAAAGCTAACCAATATCTCTGGTATGTATTCTTTTAAAATGTATGTATAGATTTACTTATTTATTATTACTGGAATATCCCATATAATCTAGGGTTCTTTGGTGCCAAAGTTAAGAAATGCTGCTTACACCATGCTGGTTCTCTTTAAGCTATTCGAGTCTTTCTCGTAGCTCTGTTTTCACTTTCTTAACCTAAAATTAGAGAATAATCCAAGTGTCACACCTCAAGTCTCTTTGCCTTTGGCTTTAACTTCTCTGCTTCAGAGATCTCATGCACCAAATTAGCTTCAACCAATTTCTCATACAGTTTATCTCATTTCTAACATTTGGCCCCGACCTTTCTCTTGAGTTGCAGTTCCACTGCACACCAGACAATTCTAAGTAATTCCTAAATTCAGTCTTTCAAAAATGAATGTAGGCTCCAAAAGGCCCTTGTACTATTCTTGCAAGTCATTTCTACTTCTGTCTCTGATACTTCCATTGTTTTAGTAACCTGTCATAATTCAATATTCCTCACTTCTCCTTGACCCTATCGCAGTTACCCATATCCTAGGATTCTCTTCTAGTTTATAAATATATATAAATATAATTTTAAAATCAGACTTTCTGGAACTTCAGTTTTATCCTCATGGCCTTGGTCAAAATCATTAAGGGTTTCCCAATACTTTTGTGATGAAATCCAAATTCCTGACATTCGTGGCTGTCTAAATCCAACTTTTAATTACCTCTCTAATCTATATTTCCCTTCATCCATCCACTTTAGCCAATTTAGACCCTTAATTACAAATTCTTATTTCTATCATCTTGCCTTTGCATTTATTCCTGTTGGAAGTTCTTCCCATTTAGTTCCTCCAGAGGACAATTCTCCCATGAAACCTACCAAGAGATTTGGTCTTAAATTGTTTCTTTTGGATAACAGGAGAATCTGGCTACTGCATCTCTTCCCACACTTGACACTGGTTAACATGCCTGCTTAGGTGGGTGTTCCTCTCCTCAAAATTAATCTCTTCCAAAGGTATATATTCAGCGGCAGAAGACAATATTTCTTTTTGTACAATATTCCATAGACTGCTTTCCATTCCTAGTTGTACTTTTCATCTGACCACTAGGAACGCTGTTGTCTATATTGCTTAAATGGACAGATGGACTTATGAGTAATATCCCTATCAACTAAAGGTTGTTCTGGAGATAGAGGATTTTGTTAGAAATCTCATAATTGAAAGTAGAAATAATTAAAAAGGTACATGATATTCATGAGGACATTACAGAAAGTGGCATTCCTGCTATTGTGAATGATTGTGTTAAACATAAAAAAATCAATTTACTGAAAACTTAGCATTTGTGTTTGTGAGTAATGGTCAGTTGGAGAGAATGATTAGGTAAGATTCACTCCCCTGTTTGAGAGAGATGCAAGACCTTGCGAGAAGACAGTGTAGAAGGCCAGTGGTGCTGCTGGAGTCTTAGGCATGCTGGGAACCTTGTACCATTACCCTCAGCCAACCTCCCTTGGGGAAATAAGGTTTAGGAAAGAGGGATTGGGTAGATGAGATGACAAATCCTTTTTGAATACCCAGCTCCCACTTGGGTTATATTTATCTCCCCTCATTACTTCTTCTCCTCCTCCTTGAATCTCCCCACAGACGACTTTTGTTGGATTTTAATTTAGGAAAATATTTTCTCCCCATAATTAGAAATTATCAGTGTAAAATGTTTAGATAACTAACTATTAAGAGGGAAGGGGTTTAATTCTGTTGAATGAGCCAATTGACACATTAATTTTAAATAAAAGATGACTGAGCCAAACCCCCCTCCCCCCTTTTTCCTTCAACTAATTAAGAAGTTAGGAAAATGTCAGAGAGCTGAGCCTTAAGGAGAGGGTTGGCTATCAAGGGAGTGAACACGGTACAGATGATGGAGTTTCTGAGTTCATGAGGTAAACTAGAAGGTAGTGACTCCTACAGAATTTTCACAGAGAAAGGCTGCCTGGGGATTCATTTTTACAAACTGCCTCTCCATACTACTTTGTGTTAGCTTGAAAATTGTACACATCAGAAAATGGGGAGATGGATAGTTGAGCTCATAGAGATAGACAGTGCCTAAAGATTCCCCTCAGTGCACCACTGCTTAAGAGACATCTGTAAGGAAAATTTGTGTGCCTACAGCTAAGCAAGAGAAACATAAATTACATCAAGGCATTTTAGTTTAAACCAGGCAGTTCTGCTTCAGGATTCAGAAATATGCCAGTAAGCATGATTTAATATGACTATCTCCTTATATAAAAAAAGTATCCTGGTATATTTACTTAAGGCATTTTTCAATATTTGTATAATATTTTAGGCACATAAGTCAAGATTTCTCTGCTTTCATCATGTGAATATAATTAAAACCACTGAATTGTATATTGAAAGTAGTTCAAATGGTATGTTTTAATTTGTTTATATTACCAGAATTAAAAAAAAAACACCAAAATAAAACAGAGAACTGTACAACACAGAGTGAACCCTAATGTAAATTACGGGCTATATTTAATTGTATAATTTTAACAATATTGTTCTATTGATTGTAACAAAGGTACTACAATAATGAAAAATGTTCATAATAGGGAAAACTGTGCATGGGGGCATATGGGAACTCTATACTTTCTGTTTGATTTTTCTATAAACCTACAAATTTTCTAATAAAAAAGAAAGAAGGCCATAAAAACACTTACACTAAATAAGTGTTTCTTGCTAATATTATGAAAGTATTTTTCTTTTTTTCTTATTTTCTCTTTATCCAAAAAATAATACATAAAAATAATTTCAGTGATTAACTCCTGCATTTGTAAATATTTCTCCTAGAAGTAATTTAAATTGTTTCCCAAAATATAACAATGATTTAGTAAGTTTTCTTTGTGGAATAGATAGAAAATATTCTTGGCCACATTTGCTAATTGTGAAGCCAACATTCAGAGAAAGACACAACAGTTAGTGTAATCCCAAAATCCAATTAGCACCAAAGTCAAATGTAAATAATTGATCTTAGAATTGCATGTCAGTTACACTATTGATGAGCCCATGTGTGTTGTCGTTAATGCGTTATCTTAATACTGATTTATTCTATTGAATTATAACTAACAAAATGCCAGTCATATCAGATAATAAAGTCAACTTTATGTCTGGCATATAGTATGGATACACTAAAGCTGTGATGAATGAATAAATGAATGAAGGAATGAGCATTATGATTACTGCCACTCTAATTCTTGAATTCAATGTTTCCTGAAGGTGATTTCCATGAGCTTCATTTGCTCAATTTTAACCCACAGAAATATTTTACCCTTCTCTTGTTTATATACCAATATTTATACTTTTATCATTTGTTATGAGGGTTACAGTAGGAATTTGCTTCTCGAATTCCCACGAAAGCTAGCAGGAAAGGGCAGATTATTCCACCCTTTGACAAACATTTCTTGGGTCAGTGATGCATGCAAAATGTTTCTTTTTTATAAGATAGTCATTTGAACAAAGTGAACATGTTTATTAATATCTGGGATAGAGCTCAATTAGTAATTATTTGATTTATGTTAAAATAGGTAAAACCATTAAATAAACACTTTTAGTTTTGCAATCATTTAAATTCATTTTATTTTTCTTTGTATATAATTCTGAAAGATCAAAAGTGATCAATAATCCAACGATAGATGGCTATATAATTTTAAGAAATTCAGTGTAAATTAAATTTAATTGATTTGTAGGTATTTATACACTAAGTCTCTCAAACCAAAAGAAAGGGAAAGGAATCTCCGTCCTTTAATCTCCAAAAATAAAGAGAGCAAATATAATAATATCAACAGATACCTCATAATTCTATCTACCCTGGTTTGTAATAATAGGATATTCCCATTCTGCACCAATCATTTACAGTGGAAAAATGCTTACTTTTCTATATATAAACAGATGAAGTTTTACCTGAGGTATAAAAATATTATTTCTGTCATGCAAATTGTATGTAGCATATATCTAGTCATGGTAGTTTGAATGCACTACAGAATTAAGTTCCTCTTGACCTCCTCCCTCAAAATTTGAAAAACACATAAACACCTTTAAACTCATACCATCAGGATGGCTATTAGTCCAATAATATACAACGTATAATTTGTCACCATATGTTCCTGACTATTCAATGAGGTTGGTAACAGCAGGCAAGACAGTTTGTCCAATGTGTGGCCAGAAATCCCCTGCAGCCAGATTTTTGCACAAACCTACTCTTCTTAGATTACAAAATTTATCTTCAACTTCCCCTTTCAAATTATACACAACTCTTTTGAAACTGCATTGAATTCATTTCTAACTGCCTTTTTATTTATGCATCTTTAGTTTTGGGGAAAAATTCTTACTAATCTGCTGTTATTGAGGAAAGATTTGTTGTTCTTGCTTCTATGGGTATTCTCAAGTTATTAATTATTTGATCCACGTTGACTTTTGGGAAGATCAGAAAGAGTTGGGGGACCAGAAAAGGGGGATAAGAAGGCCTATGATTAGAATCATGTACGACTGATATCCTCTATTGTGTGGTCAAATAGATTCTATCATCATGAATCTATAGAATGTATGAATGCTAATCAGAATATAAATTGGTGACTTCTCATCCAGAGCAAACTCCTCGTTATTTATGCAGAAATTAATATCATTTGAGGAACATTCTAGAAGGTGTTTTCCGTCACCTTTTTTTTGTGGCAGAGTTTAATGAAATCATTAAAAATAATAATCCTGAAACATTGAAAATAACCTAATGTCTAGTAGAGAGAGGACTTCCATACGACGCACTCTCATACAGCCATTAACAATGTTGTTTACAAAGACTTACTAAAAATGTTTTAATGTTCACAATAAAGGAATAATATGAAAAAGCTGATGTGGTTGTCAGCTGGCTTCCAAATTATTTGAGCAGATAAAACCCAGTTATGATTCATGGAAATATGTGTAATTAGAAACGCAGGCCTCCTCCAATGGTTGGCAGGCAGTTAGGATTTCTTCCCTGCATGGGAATCTCCTGCCAAGTTAGTCTAGGAAAAATGATGATAATATGGTGGAGTTGCTTTCATTTTGTTTTGTTTTCGTATTAAAGAAGGATTTTGCTGGTCTGTTCTCTGGTACTTCTTTCTTACCCTTTATTTTGCTCATCTATCAGTGCCTCTTCACACCCCCAAATTAGCGACCAGTTTTTGCTTCACTTCTGGCTACTTTCATGACTTCTGTTAAATAAAAGTAGTGACTTAAATGACTGGAATTTATAGGCAGAGGATTGCACTGAAAAGATGAGCTTATTCAAAACCCCCAAGATTTGAGTGCTGATATAACACCCACATTGAACAGTGGGAGGGTAAAATTTAGTTTGGGGCTGCACTCTGTACTTTGGAATTCTTTAGAGAACTTACAGGGTGCACATTTTAAAGAGATCCCCTAACTAAGTATTTTGAAACACAAAGAAAGGAGTAGGTTTGCTGCTTATCTGTGCTGATTTAGGCCCGCCTGCTGAATCGCAGCTTCACATTTTCAGGGAGACCTACTGACAGCAGCAGCAAACGGGTATAATCAATCTGCGTGAACAATTCCACAAGCAAACTCCAACAAAGCAACCTTACACGTCTCAAGAAATTCTACTGCCGCCGCCGCTGCACTCTGTTATTGAGGTGGCCAAATTTCTTACAAAAACTGTATAGCTATATCGTTACAGCTTATTAGTTGTGTGTGTATGTGTATTTGTGTATGTATATCTTGTGGCAATTGTCAGAAGCCATGGAAATATAGTCTTTATTCTTTTACATTCCACTGGGCTGTATGTAACATCATAATGACTCTGATCCAGTCGACAAACATTTATTGTCAATGTTTGAGGACTGTCCTTGCCCTCAGAGTGTTTATAGTTTATTAGGGAAAATAAGATCGACATAAAAATAGCATGCCATGAGAGTAGAATAAAAATTAGAGTGCAGAAAACTTAATGAAAGAGTTAGTAGATGAAGAATGCACAATTCTTATTCTTAGGCATGACTTCTTTAAATACCTTATCTATTAGCTGTGATGATGTAATTTGCAGGTATTCAGAAATCATTGCATTTTGGCTTTATACCCATACTAAGCAAAGTACGTGGGTAAGGGGACCCTGGGTAGAGATCAGTCTTCTTTTGACAGTAGTAATACATTAGTGATGTGAATACAATCTAGAAATCTATAACTCTGTGTACAAAATCTACTTTATTATTGAAGTGATTCGTTATTTCAATAGGTTAAAAACCGATTGTATGATCATTGTTTATTAAGAGTCTGTTTTGACACAATGTAAATATCACATTTTTCTTATTTCTTTTCCACTTAACCCTCTCCCAATTTTTTCTAAGAGGAAGTAGGAATTAATCATATATTCAGTAAGATGAAGAATTTGGAGAGATGAGTTTTTCTGATCTTATAGTATCTTCCTGGAAAAGGTGGCTAGTCCGTACTCTAAACCAGCAGTTAAAGTCAAGCTGCCCAAACTCATATTCTGGCTGAAAAATCTGACCATTCTTTGCAAATTAATTCTTTTATTCATCCAACCATGTTATATTGCTGATCACTTGGAATTTAGAAATGTTCACGATTTCTCTGCCACAAAAACATACTGGCTCCAGTATACCTTTATTGCCTGAGTCTGGATGTCATATTTGGAACTAAAATGAACGAAAGTAAAATTTATTAGTGTTGTTCTCTTTCTCTGGGACTCAGGAGAGAATACATGTTCTGGTTACATTTTTCCACATGCAGTCATGTGGATCAAATTCTTATCCAGTGTTTCCTAGCTCTTAGCTTACCAGGTTTCCTGGTGAAAAATTGTTTTCATGTTAGGAATGCAGGTTATCCAGTCCACAGAAGTGTCTTGCTCCCAGGAGCGATAGTCTCTTTCTCTCTCTCTCTTTTCTTTTTTTTTTGATCATGTAACAAATATTTATTGAGCACCTACTATGAGCCAGGCACTGTTTTGGATATCAAAGATACAGAAAAAATCTCTCAGAATTCACTGATTGTCTCTTGTTTCCATTGAGAACCAAGACAGAGTTTAGTTCACCAATTCAACTACTGTCTTATTAACACATAAAGGGGGGATTCATAGCAGTCTAAAAGGCCTGTGTTGGTGCCTGGAATATAGTGGGGGGGGGGGAAGGGAAGCAATAGGAATCTATCAATTTGGGAATCTAACGTAATATTATTTGTATAAAATTTTAGCATACAGTAAGTGTGCTGTCAGTGGTTTTTCTCCTCATCATTATTGAAGTGAGCACATTTCATACCTTATTTCATCCTCCAATCATTCTTGAGATAAGCATTATTATCCATACTACGTGAAAGAGAAAACAGAGGGTCAAAGTGATAACCGTCTTATCCGAGTCACCCATCTACTAGCAGGAGGATCTGGGATTGGAAACTGCATCTTCCTGGATCCCTGGTTTGTTTCCGCTGTGCCACACATTGTACCATGTACCACAGTTTTAAAAAATAACTCTTGGGGCACAGGCATAGCTCAGTGGTTTGAGTGCCTGCTTCCCATGTATGAAGTCTTGGGTTCATTCTCTGGTACCTTCTACTAGAAAAAATAAAAATAAAATAAAATAAAACAACTCACAAGCATTTTTCAAGACCACTGGTGTTAAAGTAGAAAAGTATATATATATATTGTCTCCATCTCTTGGCTCCTTCCTTAATTACATCGTGATTCATTTTAAGGCAATAAAAAGATCCTTGGATTTTTCTCTTCCCTCCGACTGCAGCACCATAGATGCTCCCTAGTCACAACCTATCCCACAGCTAAATTGCAGAATTCATCAGTGGCTAACACTGCTGTATATACTAATATAGTTAAGTAACTTGATGAAAACATTAAATTCCTCTTCGTGTATCTTCCGTTTTCATGTCTCCCCATTCTGGGAGGGAGAAACAAATTGTATCCTTGGAATAGCTTTGGCTATCACATAATATCTAAAGAGAACTATATAAATTAAGCATCCCTAATGACTCTATTGACTTTGTGTTTTTTTCTTTTCTTTTTTTATTAATAGTTTCTTTTGTTAGAGAAGTTGTAGGTTTACAGGAATAAATGTATAAAATGTATAAACCAAGAGTCCTCATATATGACCCTATTATTAACACCTTGTGTTAGTGAGGAACATTTGTTACAATTCATGAAAAACATTTTTATAATTGTACTATTAACTATACTCCATTATTTACAATAGGATTCCATTTCTACTAGTGTTTTTGTTTTATTTCATTGATTTATTTTCGTTATGTAGAATAGGAACTCAGTAAAACTGTTTTTATATACCTTTGCTTTTTAAACTTATTTATTTTTAACTGTGGTAAAATATACCTAACCTTAACACATTTTAACCTTTTTAAGTGGACAATTCTTTGATATTAAGTACATTGAAAATACTGAGTAAATTTTGCCACTATTTCCAGACTATTCCTAAACCAAAACTCATACTCATTTACTAATAGCTCCCCTTCTTCCCTTCTCACCTGGTAAACACTATTTTGCTTTCTGTCTCTATGAATTTGCTTATTCTAAGCATTTCAAATAAGAGAAATTTGTCCTTTTGTGTCTGGCTTATTTCACCTAACATAATGTCTCCAGAGTTTATCCATGTTGTAGCATGTGCCAATACTTCACTTCTTTTTACAGCTGAATAATATTCAATTGTATGGATAAAGCACATCTTGTTTATCCATTCATCTGTTGATGGACACTTGGGTTGCTTCCACCTTTTGGCTACTGTAAATAATGCTGTAGTGAACATTGGTGTACAAATATCTGTCTGATTCCCTGCTTTCAATTCTTTTGGGTATATACTTAGTAGTGAAATTGCTGGGTCATATGGTAATTCTATGTTTACTTTTCTGAGAAACCACCAAATTCTTTTTTTTTCCCTAAGCAGTAGATAGATACATGATGTATCACTCTCTTTTTAATGTAATTTTTATTTCTAAGGACATATCTTGGTAAACAAAAGCTATATTTATATGCTGTGTAAATCTTCCATATGACTGAAAGCCCATCACTTCCTATAGAAATTGAACAAGAAGATAAAATAAGACTTAAGACATTCTGAATAAAAAGAAGCCTTCAAGACAGTTAAAAGTATCACTTTTATCTCTTTAATATGGTGATCCGGTAGTACCCATAGCAAAACTTAGATGCAGTCTGGGAAGTCATGGAGAAAAAGAAAAGGGAAGTGGCTGTGCAATGTGCTGCTGTTAACTCTGGCGCCTTTTCACTTCTGCAACAGAATTGTACCATTGGTCATCCAGGCTGATAGAACAAGACATCTGCCTAATTGAAGACATTGGCATTAGGCCTGAATGATGAATGGACTGATGCTTCAGGAAATTTTTTGTCCTCGCACAAGAATTTATTAACCCAAAGAAATGCTTCTAGAGGATTTGGGTGGAGGTGGTTTTGATTCAGCAGTTCCTCTTCTTTTCCAGGGTGCTGCCTTACTTACTGAATTCCCATATTAATCCATGAAATTATCACAGTTTATTTGCATGCAATAATGCCATCATCCCCCATCCTTTCTCTGAACTCTCTAAAAATAATTGATTTCGGAAAACCCTAAATGTCTACTTGAGTTATGAGCAAATTTTATTGAGGAAGGACTAAAGATGAACCAAAAAGATTCATAATTAGGACCTATTGCATATTTTATTCAATGATATGTTTTTTCTGATAGATTGCTATTATTTTGCATGCCTGTTTATCATGGCAATGGATGTAGGTAAAGCATGAGGGGAAATGGGAAGCTTCAAATCTAACTATTGATAAACATAGGTTATAATGAAAAAATACCAGGAGATACATATTCGCTTCCCTTCTCTACTCCTACGTAATGCCTAACTAAGAGAAGCTCCTTGTAATTTTATGGAGGATATATCCTTGATATGTGGGTGAATAACCACGTGGCAATGTTCTAAGGGAATAAAGAGAGAGCAGACCTATTCAGTAGCTACCCACCCCAGCTCTTACATACAGGAAAAGGAAATATGGAATCGCATTTTTACATTAGAGGCAGTATGACTCTTTGTAGTGAGATTGACTTAGCTGCTAGAAGGTTTGTCTTTTAGGTAGATTATAAATGTTTTCACATGCCGGCGATATTCAGAGCATTGCCAGTAATTAAAAAAACCCACTATGTGTACTTGCACCCAATGCAGACATAAAGTCAAATGAGATTGAAATCAGTGCAAAGCATATATCTGTGTGTGTGTGTACATATTATATATATATATACACAATAATATATAATAGTACAGTGTTCAAAATCAAGTGAG
Organism: Chaetophractus vellerosus; assembly: GCA_004027955.1. Taxonomy (NCBI): domain Eukaryota; kingdom Metazoa; phylum Chordata; class Mammalia; order Cingulata; family Chlamyphoridae; genus Chaetophractus; species Chaetophractus vellerosus. The sequence goes on along the minus strand of PVKH010021009.1, from coordinate 4,060 downwards.
AGGTCTTCAAAAAAACTTCATGAAAGAGGATAAGCAAAGTTGCTGCTGAGAAAGCAGAGTCAAGGATTGCTAGAAATGGGGGGGCGGGTGGAGGAATTCATAACCTGTGAAGAATATGTTGGTTTACATTTACAGCAGCAGAGCTCCTGCAACACTTCCTAAACCCTATTTTCCCTTGTTTTGTTTTTGTTTTTGTTTTTCATGTCACAGATTCCTACAGTTCAAAATCTAAATAGCCCTATTGAAAATTCTGTAGGACAAAGAAGCATGTGAGGAGAGAAAGATTTTGGGGATTTAAAAAAATTATTATAGCATACATTAATATGTGGATCCTCATCTACACTCTTTAAAACCATTGCTCGCAAAGCATGCCATTTTATTGAGAATTCACATATAAAAAAGGCTATATTGAGAGTGACTTAGGATGTTGTTGCTTTCTTAAGTTAAGGGTAAAGTTTCCTTACAGTATGCAGGGACATGGTTCAAAGCATGTCCTTGTAAGGATACTGGATGCCTTCCATGCTTTTAACTTCCTAAAAAAAAAACAACAACTCAGAAATATTCTTATAATAATTCTGGTTCCTGTAATTTATGCTGTAGGAGTAACTCGTGTGTTCTCCCATCATTTTCTGCACACAGGCCTCTCTAAGACTGGCATTCCATTAGCATGCAGGTAATTTGTGGTACTAAGCACTTCATCACTGATCTGAGGCCAAACACCCAGAGGTACTTTACAGTGTTTATATGCTAACGTATTTCTAACTGTGCACGGACTCTGAAAACAAGCCTTTCAGTGTTTTTTAGTTTATGGAAGGTATGTTGCTTGGTTTCTGCAGTATCTTTAGAACTCATTTTAGACTATATTATGCATTTACTGATTTAAGATCAAAAGGTAAAGGGAATGGTGGTAAATTCATTCAGAGATGGTTGCCAGAGTTTACAATTAATATCAGCTACCACAAACATTAAAGAAATAAGACATTTTTTTCCTAAACACATATTCAAAATGATATCCGTGCAATGTTTTTTTTTAACTATTTATAAGATGTCACAGATCAATACATTGTCGTACTGAATGGTCTCTAAAGAAAATTAGGCATTGGATTTAGCACTAGGAATTAATAGAGGATCACTTTCAACTTTAACAAGTGAATTAAACAGCTGAATACAGAGCGTTTGGGAAAACACTAAATCAAATTAAACTCAAGTTTAATTTATGTCATGGTAAAGATTTTTAAAACTAGCAGCTAGTATCAGTCACAACAAAACTAAAAAACTCAGGAACCAGAGTCTTATTAATTTTATATTGTATAGGATAATTCTTGACCATTAGAGAAGAGAGTTGATTTAGCCTGAATCCCTGCTGTGATACGCAAAATGTATAAATTTACTTATATATCAGCAATATTTTCAATAACTTGCTTGTGCTGACTTCTGTTAAAAGAAGCTGTTTTACTTGAAGCAAAATAATAATAATAATGAAGTTTCTTGATCTGTACATAGAAACCTACTTTATGAATGAGCTTACTCATTTTTCCTGGAGCAAACGTGTATTTGATCTCTCTTGAAGCAAATTTAGTAGGTGACTTAGAAAACAGGTGATGTAGAGATGATGTTGTTGATAATTAACAGGAATAGTTTTTTATCTTGGCCAAGACTTTTATAGATCTAGGAAATTTAATGCAATCTGACCACATTGAAAACATTAGTTACTCGATTAAAATTGTTGCAGTTTTCTAGGCCTATTTCTAGAAAATTCCATCCACAGTTTATAACTAACTACATGACCAAAGGGAACCGTGTGGTCCAAGTTAGTTTGATTATTTTGAGCTAATTTTTAAAAATTAAAGCCATATTAATACCTAACATTTTAAGAGTATCTTTACACATTATATGTATATTTCAGTAGCAATATACATATAATGGCAAGTAAGAGCATCTCATTAGAGATCTCAGAGCTTGAGTATGAAGCAGAGTAAAGGGTCTGTGATAGACCAAATAAGGGCTGTCCTTAAGTATCAGCAAACTTTTCTATTAAGGGCTAGATAGTCAATATTTTATCCTTCAGACTTTGCAGGCAATGTATGGTCTCTATGACCTATTCATCTTCTTTTTTAGATAACTCTTTAAAAATGTAAAAAACGTTCTTAGATCATCACAATCCCAAAACATATGGTTGGCTGGTTTGGCTCTTGGTCCATAATTTGCCAACTAGATCAAATGTACTGTACAATTGGTGGCCTGGAAAATAAATGCCTTCCTTTCAAAGGCTATTTGGTGCATCCCTTAAGGAAAAAAAAAATATTTAAATTAGCGTTCTCTGCCATGCTGAACAAATATACAGATGGAGACAAGTTCTTAATCTTGAGAAATAGCAGTCAGAATATCTTCAAACTATCCCATGTCCTTAAATTTTTCTTTTATTGTAGCCTGTCCTTTGGATGCCTTTTAGACCTATTGGCCATAGTTCCTTCCCTAGCCCTCGGATCTGACGTCTCTGCTATGCCTACTCCTGAAGAAGAGACTGGTTCCCCACTTTCAAACCAGGTCTTGCAGTTCAAAGAGGAAAATCTCTTCTGCCATTTCCTCACAGCTGGATTCTTCTTCCTCTCCAGGTTCAGGAGCTGACGAAATTGCAGGAACTGTGCCGGAACCAAGAACTGTTATAGATGCCTACTGCTGGACTCATAGAAGCTTTTGTCTTTCCCTGTTGTCCTCAGGGATGCTCCTAAGACCACAGAAAACTGGGGTATGATCTAACACAGGTCGTGAAGGGAAGTATAGCAAATCTCAAGATCTGAAAATCCAGTCTATGGAACTCTCATAAAAAGTGCCACAAGATCCAGAGTTTTCTTCATGAAGAGGTTTTGGACCAGCCCATAGAAATCAAATAAACATAGAAAAGGAAGTAATGCAGCCACCTATTTTAACCATTTCAGATGTGATTTTTTCAAGATCACTTTAGTTTGTTTATGCATATTATTAAATTTCATTTTTCAAGGAGAAATTGTGCCTCTCTTTTCCCTTGTAGCAAAAGACATCCTGGACTCCAGTCTGTTCCTCAGAATACACCATAACCTTTGCAATCATGAGCAGTACCTTTATCATTTCTTCTAGCTTCATAGGATTTTTTTTTTAATTGTCAATATTTTTGTCTGTTATGTTCAGTATTTCTAGAGAATCTCAGGTAGAGGTGGGGTATTCTCATATGCCTGGGCTCTGTTTTGATTAAAGTCTAAATCTTCAGAATTTTTAATCTATCTCCTTGCTTTTAGCAAGTGATAACTGCACAGAATGCATTCACAAGAAGTTACCTTACATAATATAGGAGCCAGATAAATATAAGTACTTTCTCAGTACTTCAAAATAGTTCATGCATACTTGAGGGAAACAGCATTCCTTTACAAGATATGGCTTCATTTTGAATTTTAGTGCTCTATTATCATGTATTTAGAATGAATTCGGTTTATTCAAATATTAGAGTAGGTTTTGTTTTTTGTGTGTAAGACAGCTTAAAACAAGTTTTTTTGGCTCCAAAGACATAAATATTGAATCTTAGATTAAGAAGACAGAAGAGAAGAGAGATTGAAACTCAAGTCCTGCTTTTCAATGTATTTGACTGGCGAATTGGGTAAATAAGAATGAACCAATTTCTATATTCACTGTTGGTAAAGAAGAAATCTTAAGTGATTTACATTTTTGTGTATCAAGGACATAAAGATGAAAGGAAAATAAATAGAATGAGATGAAAAATTTCAATCTTTGTTGTGTTGCTTTCTTTACATATTTGCTAACACTAATATTGAATAAGCAGCCAGTAGACTATATATATGTAAACATATATTCAAGTCATCCACCTGACTGTGTATGTGTGAACCATCTGGTACATGGAAAGTGTTAAATGCCCAGTCTGTTGCCATATTGTTTATTAAACTTCTGTCTCTTCAGCATCAAAATCTTTTTTTAAAATTATTATTATTTTTTATTTTTATTTTTATTTTTTAATTTTTTTTACATATCCCCCACCCCTTCTGCTTGTTCTTTTTTTTTTTTTTTTTTT
>PVKH010021008.1:0-14437 GCA_004027955.1 Chaetophractus vellerosus | reverse complement strand
ACATTCTTCTCAAGTGCACTTGGATCATACTCCAAGATAGACAACATGCTAGGCCACACAACAAGTCTCAGTGAATTCAGAAAGATTGAGATTATACAAAGTAATGTCTCTGACCACAATGGGATGAAATTGGAAGTCACTAAGTGCCAGAGAGTGAGATTAGACATTAAGATATGGAAGTGAAACAACACAAACTTGGACAAACAGTGGATCAAGGAGGAAATCTCTAAAGAAATCAGTAATTACTTCAAATTGAATGAAAATGACTACACAAAAAAGTAAAAATCTATGGGATGCAGCTAAAACTGTACTGAAAGGGAAATTCATAGCCATAAATGCATATATTAAAAAAGAAGAAAGAGCTAAAATTTAAGTACTAACTGCACAAATGGAGGAATTGGAAAAAAAAAGAACAAACTAACCACAAGGAAACAGAAAGAAATAAATAAGAAAGATTAGAGCAGAATGAAATGAAATACATAATCAGAAAGTACTAGAAAACATAAACCAAACCAAAACCTGCTTCTTCAAGCAGACCAATAAAATTGACAAACCCTTGGCCAGCCTAACAAAGAAAAAGAGAAAGCAGATTCAAATACACAAAATAAGGAATGAAGAAGGGGATATAACTACTGACCCCACTGAAATAAAGAATATCATAAGAGGATACTTTGAAAAATTATATGCCAACAAGAATGATAATTTAGAGGAAATGGACAACTTCCTAGAAATTCACAAGCAGCATACACTGACAAAAGAAGACATTGATGAACTCAACAGTCCAATTACAAATAAAGCGATAAACTCAGTTATCACAATCCTCCCAACTAAGAAGAGCCCAGGACCAGTCAGCTTCCCAGCTGAATTCTACCAAATATTCTGGAAAGAGTTAGCATCAATTCTGCTTAAGCTCTTCCAAAAAATAGTAGTAGAATGAACATTCTCTAACCCAAACATTACCCTAATATCAACCCAAACAAAGATACCATAAGAAAGGAAAATTACAAACCAATTTCTCTAATGAACCTACATGCTAAAATCCAAAGTAAAATACTTGCTGATCACATTCAGCAACATATCGAAAGAATTATACACCATGAACAAGTGTGTTTCATCCTGGGTATGCAAGATTGGTTCAACATAAGAAAATCAATCAACATAATGCACCACATAAACAGATTGAAAGAAAAAAAATCACATGATCATCTCTCTAGACAGAGAACAATCATTCAACAAAATACAGCATCCTTTCCTGATAAAAACACTGCAAAAGGTCAGGATAGAAGGAAGCTTAATGAACATGATAAAGCATATATATGAAAACCCCTAATGCTAACATTATATTCAATGGTGAAACCCTAAAGGACTTCTCTCTGTGATAGGGAAAAAGAAAATGATGCCTACTACCAACATTCTTATTTAACATTGTCTTAAAAGTACTTGCTTGAGCACTGAGGCAAGAAAAAGATATAAAAGGCATCCAAATTAGAAAAGAAAAATTAAAAATTTAATTATTTGCAGACAATATGATCCTATATATAGAAAGCCCTGAGAAAACTACAACAAAGCCTCTAAAACATATAAAGGAGTTCAGTGACATCACAAGCTATAAGGTCAATGTTCAAAAATCAGTAGCATGCAGAACAGTGTGGGAGAGAGTGTGGTCTACAGTCTGAACTGTGGTACATGTTTAGTGGCAAAGCCCCAAAATGTGTATATCTATTGCAGGTGATGTGCCACACTGATGAACGATATATATGTGGGAGGTTGTTGGAGGTGTGGGAGGTGGGGCATATAGGTAACCCCAAATTTTTGTATAACATTTATGTAATCAATGTATCAAAAAATAATTAATTTTTTTTAAAAAATCAGTAGCATTTTGGTACACTAATAATGACCAATGTGAGGAGGAAATCAAGAAAAAAAATACCATTTACAATAATAACAAAAAGAATCAAATACCTAGGGATAAATTTAACTAAAGATATAAAGGACTTATACACAGAAAACTGCACAACATTGTTAAAGGAAATCAAAGAAGACTTAAATAAATGGAAGAATATTCCCTGTTCATGGATAAGAAGACTAAATATCATCAAGATATCTATCCTACACAACTAATCTACAGATTTAATGCAATCCCATTAAAAGTCACCACTGAATATTTTAAGGAATTGGTAAAACTAACTACAAAATTTATTTGGAAGGGTAAGATGCCCCGAATCAACAAAGGCATATTGAAAAAAAAAATCTAAATTTGGAGGACTCACACTACCTGACTTTAAAGCATACTAAAAACGACATGGTACTGGCACAAGGATAGACACATTGACCAATGGAACCAAATTGAGAGTTCTGATATAAATCCTCACCTATACAGTCACCTGATATTTGACTAGGCCACCAACCCCACTCAGTTGGGGGAGAATGGCCTCTTCAACAGGTGGTGCATGGAGAACTGGATATCCATATCCAAAAGAATGAGAGAGGAACATTATCTCACACTCTATATGAAAATCAACTCAAGATAGATGGAAGATAATGTAGGACCTTGCAATAGGATATGGTTTCATGGACTTCACACCTAAAGCATGAGCAACAAAAGTAAAAATAGATAAATGGGATCTCCTCAAAATTAAAAACGTTTGCACCTCAAAGGGCGTTATCAAGAAAATAAAAAGTGAGGCTACCCAATCAGACAAAATATTTGGCAACCATATATCTGATAGGAGCCTAATATCCTGCATATATAGCAAAATCCTACACCTTGAAAATAAAAAGAATAACAACCCATTTAAAAATCGACAAGGGACCTGAAAAGACACTTCTCCAAGGAATAAATACAAATGACTAAAAAGCACACGATGAAATGGTCGATATTTCTAGCTATTTGAGAAATGCAAACCAAAACTACAATGACATACCATCTTACACCCATTAAAATGGCGGCTTTGAAAAAAAGAGCAGACTATATCTTTGGGCGAGGATGTGGAGGAATGGGAACCCTCATCCACTGTTGGTGGGATTGGGGAAAGATCCAGCCAGTGTGGATGATAGTTTGGTAGTTCCTCAAAAAATGAACTATAGTTCTGCCATATGATCCTGTGATTCCACTGCTGGGTATATTCCCAGAAGAATTGAAAGCAATGACATGAACAGATATATGCACACCAATGTTCATAGCAGCATTGTTCACTACTGCCAAAAGTTGGAATCAACCCAGGTGCCCATCAACAGATAAATAGATAAACAAAATGTGGCACATACATACAATGGAATATACTGAGCAATAAGAAGGAATAAAGTGCTAACATGTGGGATAACATCGATGAATTTTGAAGACCTTATATTGATGATGCAAGCCAGGAATTGAAAGATGAACAGGGCATGAACTCACTGATATGAATTAAGTAAATTGAGCAGTCCCTGAGAACTAGGATCTGAAAGATGGGTTTTCAAGAAAGAGAAAGAAAAGGGAAATTTGTGGGACATCACCATAAAGATGTAATCTGTGGTGAGGTGATGGAGTGTGGTAGCATGTTGGGGGGATGGTATATGTGGGTGGTGATATTGGGATTTTTTGGTGCATAGTTGGCAGGTGGGTGGTTTGGGAAGGGTAGGTTGGATTGGCTAGGATGCTCATGGTAGGGGAGGGGAGAGGGCCCAGGTGAACACTTTGGATTTGTGGATGTGGAGTTGGGAGTGCAGAGGAGGGAATGGTCTTGTGGCAATGTGATGCGGAGGCATCACTGCTTTGGGATTTTCATTGGGGTGACATTCAGGGTGGGGCACATCTAGAGCAGGCTTCTGGGGAGTGGGGGAGTGTTCATCCTGTCATAATGTGTTGTATCAGTGGGTGGAGACCCACACAATGAGAGGGAAGGAGCTGGACTCCCTATTTTCGGAGGACCAATTCAATCAGAAATAGACAGGTGAGTGACTCAGGATCAGGGGCAGATCTGATTGGTGGGGGAAGAACCAGTGGTTCAAGACCCCTTGTTACATGAAACTATGAATCCTGTTGTCAAAATTTTTGAGCCAGAGTGTTGTTGTCAGCCCTGAGGGGAGGGGGAGGGAGGAACAGAGTGGATCGAACAAGGGGTACTTAGTGGTCATTGGAAATGTTTTGCATTGCCTTGCGGTGATGGGCACAGGACATGGTGAATATCATCAAAATTTATAAAAGTGTACGTTCTCAAATGTGGACCATGCTGTGGAACATTGACAATGTTTGGCACCTGTGTTTCACGATCTGTATATCAGTTATAATGGTGCTGCCATCCACATACAAAAAGGTTTTGGTTTGGGGTGGGGAATGGGGGAGGAGGTTGAGTATATGAGAGTGTCTTGTATTCTGTGTGTGACTTTGCTGTGACCTAAAACTTCTTTGAAAATTAAAGGAAAAATTGTGGGATAGTGGGGAGTGAGTCAGGGAAAGTGCCACAGAACAGACTGGACACTAGATATTGCACTGATAAAAGGCAAAATGTTGAAAAAAAATTTTAAACATTTATTTTCTTACATTTTTTCACATTTTTTGAATAACCCAGCCCATTAATTTTATTTTTGTTTTTGTTAAGTTTTCATATATTTTATCTCTTACATTTATACATCATTATTATTTCATATTCCTATTAATTGTATTTGGCTATTGTATCACATTGAAAAAGCTTTGGATAACAGAAGGGTTACAACAGGGAAAGGATCATTGATGGGGGTGTCAGGGTTTAGGGTTCATGGGAGGAAGTTCACCTGAACATACATAAAAGGAATATAAAATTTTCAAATGCTCATGGGGCATGGTCACAGGGGGTGGAGAATCACTCAATAAATGAGAGAATACTGAATTCCCATCCTGGAGAGCTCTGTCATATTCTCCAAGGGAGTAGCAAGTGCAGGGGCAGTGTGTGGCAAAGGAGGATGATCCATTGATGAGCCCTTGTTATTGATGACTAGCCTTATGAGTCTTTGCCCTTGAAATTGAAACAGGCTATTTTTATGGGGTGCCTCAAAGTTGCCTCTTGATAGCCTCCTTGTCACTCAAATGTGGCCTCTCTCTAAGCCAAACTCAGCATATGAGTGAATTACATTCCTCCCAGTGTGGGACATTACTCCAGAGTTTGAGGCTCCCTGACAATGAGGAATTACTAACAAGTGCCAATGGGCAATATGATGGAAAAAGACTTTGAGTTAATTGGGGGTAAAGGTAAAGACAAATGAGTTCATAGGTCTAAGAGACTTCATACTTAGTCAAGAGGTCATCCCAGAGGTAATGCTTATGCACATCTCTGTAGGATCTCATAGGCTTCCAACACAGATATCACTCCAAACAGAGGGGCTCTTGAGGGCTCTGGAGACAAACAGGTGCCATATCAGGGCAGATAGCCCCAGAGCTTGGTGCCTTATCAGTGGGCCCTAATTTGGAATCCTTGCTCCTGAGAGTGACAGTATGATTGAAATATGTCTTCTCTGCACATGGTTCATTTGTATCTTCTATTCAAATCTATATGTGGTTCCAGAGTTGTAGGTGTGTTTACAGAGAGTCAAATTTTTGGGGTATCCGTGTTCCAGCTGGGTCTAGAAGCTCTGGGGTGTGGCAACTCCTACTGTACAAGTCAATGGACTCACCCAGGACAACTATTGGGGAGATGATGATAGACAACAGCTATCCCAGTGAATGGAGAGAGACTGTAGCTGCAGCCAGGATAATACCATCCATCTTACCCAAGGGATATAAGCCCCCTCTCACTTGGAGGTGGAGTGGACATCACCATCTCAGTCTGCTCAGGAATGGGTGAAGAGCTACGGATTAGAGTGGACTTACTGGTATTTTGTTATAGACTTGCTGTGGTTCATGCAATGGAAGAAATTACTACATTCATGTGAAGCCACTGGCCACAGGATTCTTTGGGGGAGGGAAAAACAGTTGTAAATCAGGGTCCTTTTGAGGATTTGGGAATTATCCTGAGTGACCTTGCAATGACCGATATAGGCCATTTTATAAGATCATGTAACATGCGGAACTGTGGGGGAGACAGTGTGGCCTACAATGTGAACTATGGTCCATGCTTAGTGGCAAAGCCCCAAAATGTGGCTATCTATTGCAGGTGATGTGCCACACTATTGAATGATGTTTCTGTAGGAGGTTGTGGGAGGTGTGGGAGATGGGGCATATGGGCATCCCTATAATTTTCTGTAACATTTATGTAATCCAAGTATCTTTTAAAAAAATAAAAAAATATTTAACATAAAAAAAAAGAACATACACAGCCTCCTGGAGAACCTTGCCCAAACCCTGAAAAATATTGCCTCCTCCTTGGCATTGTAATTGAGTCTTCAAAAGCCCATTCCACCATTTCATCAATCCAGTTGCTTCAGGATGATGGGGAACATAGTAAGACCAGCAAATTCCATGAACATGTGAACATTTCCTCACATCATTTCCTGTGAAGTGTGCTTCTTGATCAGATGCAATACTATGTAAAATACCATGGCAGTGGATAACACCTTTGATAATTCCATGGAATATAGGTTGAAACATTGCATTCAGGGAAAGCAAACTCACATCTGGAATATATATTTATTCCTGTTAGAAGAAATCACTGTCCCTTCCATGATGGAAGTTGTCAAATGTAATCAACCTGCCACCAGTTGGTAGGCTGATCACCTCAGGGAACAGTACCATATTTGGGGCTGAGTGTAGGTCTCTGCTGCTGGAAGATTGAGCACTCAACATTGGATGTAGCAAGATTGGGCATGGTGAGGGGAACTCTGTGTTCCTGAGAACATGCATACTCTCCATCCCTACCACCATCGCCAATTTGCTCATGAGTGGCTGGGGAAAGAGACAAATCCACACAGAATGGGTCATCTTATCCACTGGATTACTGTAATTTTCCTCTGCTGAAGTCATCCTGTGGTGAGCATTCACATGGGACACAAATGTTATCATGGTTTTTTCCTAGTAAGAAATGTCTAATTATATACCTCTTCCCCAGGCTTCTTTGTCACAAATGTTTGTATAATCTGTTCTATCCAAGTTCCTGACCATCCATCCAAACCATTGGCAAAAGCCCATGAATCAACATATAAATACACATCTGTTCATTCCTCCTTCCAAGAAAAATTAACAACTAGGTGCACTACTTGAAGTTCTGCACACTGGTTAGATTTCCCCTCATCTTTGTCCTTCAAAGATGTCTCAGAATGGGGCTGGAATACTGCTACTCTCCACTTTTTGGTGGTACCTGCTTATTACACAGAACCATCTGTAAAGGAGGACTGAGTTTTCTCTACCTTGCTCAACCGATTGTAAGAGACTTCCCAAAAGGTCATAGTTGTTTATTGTGGAAGAGAACCTAATGTGGCAGGAATGATAGCCTTGGGTATTTGGAAAACTTCCTCATGCAACCTACCTGTGCCTTCAGGACCCACTCAAGCCCTATATCATAAATACCACTTCCACTTTATGACGGAGGGCTACTGTGCATGCCCAACTTTATGGTATAGTGAGTTGGACTTTACCCAGCTCATGGCAGGCAACTCAGGTCTCATGGTAATTTGATGACCCATGGTTAAGTGTTCAGTCTCTACTAAGTTCCAGTAGTATGTTTAAGTATTCAGTCTCTACTAAGTCCCAGATTTGCTCCAAAATTCTAAGGGTCTGTATGGTGATTCTTCTATAAGTGTCTGCCAAAGGCTCTAGATAGTACCTCTATTTTCCACTAACACTTTCAGCACCACTGGATCTGCTGGCTTATATAGACCAAGTGGCAGGGAATCTTGTACTGCTGCCTGGGCCTGTTGTAGAGCCTCCTCTTTTTCCAGTACCCAATCAAAACTAACAGTTTTCTGCATCACTCAGTAATGGGCCAGAGTAACACAACCAAATAAAGAATATGTTTTCTCCAAAATCCAAACAAGCTAATTAAGTGCTGTACCTCTTTTTTTGGTCACAGAAGCTTTTGCCAGATGCAAAAACTTATTATTCACATTAGAAGGGATATCTCATCAAACCCCAAAGCACTGGACATGTAGAAATTTCACCAAGGTGGAATTTTGTTGGATTTATCTCCTATCCTCTCTCACACAAATACCTTACCAATAAGTCTAGAGTAATTGCTACTTTTTGCTCACTAGGTCTAATTAAAATACAATGGAGGAGTGTGATGAATTGTGGGAGGGAAGGATGACCAAGGTCTCTGTGGAAATATTATGACATAGGGAAGGAGAGGTGATATAATCCTGAGGTAGGACAGTGAAGACATATTGTTGGCCTTCCCAGATGTAAACAATCTATTTCTGATTGTCATTAATAATGGCAATTGATAAAAAAGTATTTGGTAGATAGATAGCTGCATACCTACTACTGAGGGATGTGTTGATTTGCTCAAGCAATGATACAACATTAGGAACAGCAGCTGCAATTGTAATCACCACCTGGTTAAGTTTAAAATAATCCATTATCATCCCCCAAGATCCATTTATTTTCTGCACAGGCCAAATAGGAGAGTTGAATGGGGATATGTTGGGAATCATCACCACTGTATCCTTCAAGACCTTGATGGTGGCACTAATCTCTGCAATCTATCCAGGAATCCTGTATTGCTTTTGATTTACTAATTTGTTAGCTAAGTACAGTTCTAGTGGCTTCCATATGGCCTTTCCTACCACAATAACCCTCACTCCATAAGTCAGGAAAACAATGTAGAGATTCTGCCAGTTGCTGAGTTAGATTCTTCCAATGATGCATTCTGTTACTGGGAAAATAACCACAAAAGGGGTCCAGAGACCCATTGGACCCACTATGAGATAAACCTGAGCTATTGTTCCATTGATCACCTGACTTCTATATGCCCCTAACTCTGACTTGTGTCATTTTGGGTCTCCTGGAATTAATGTCATTTCTGAGCCAGTGTCTAATAATCCCTGAAATGTATGATTATTTCATTTTCCCCAATGCACAGTTACCCTGGTCAAAGGGCAATTCTGGCATTTCAACCTCAGGCAAAATCAGCCATCTTTTAGTATATTTTTGCAGTTAAACACCTGAACAAAGTGTTATAGCCCTTTCTAATCACTCTGTCTACAATATTGAATCAAGACTCTCTGTTAAGTGTGTCCATATCAATAAATTCAGCCTGATCCAACTTTATATTCCTTCCACCATTATTTCACACCATTAATATCCACTTGCACACATATTCCCCTGGCTTCTTTCTATATAAAGTTGAAGAGTCATGTAGTTCTTTAGGAGTATAATGTACTTCTTCATGGATCACATTTTGTACTTCATCCTTGGGGTCTTGTTATAGTTCTGGAAGGAAAGTTGGTGGTGGAGGTGGGTAAGGAAACATTTTAGAAGTGCTTGGCATAGCAATTACCTCAATGCATTTGGTTGCAATTTCATCTAGTAAGAGTATTAATCTCTTCAGGTGGGAGTTTGATAGAAGACAACTTGGAGCATATTTGATTTCTGTTAGCTGACTTCTTGGGGGACAGACTGGAGGTTGGGGGGTTGTATCCTCAGGGAATGGTGGAGGCTGGGAGATCATTTCCTCAGAGTGGGGAGGAGGATGTTTGGCTGTCTTTTCAGGGCAGATTATTATAGGTTCATCTGGCAAAGTCTCAGCAATATTTAGGGTTTCATTGTCCCCATTGCTATCATCATCAAGCCATATTTATCTATCCCAATCCTCAGGATTCCATTCCTTTCCAATCAATGCCTTCACTTAAACAGCAGACACCCTGTGAGGTTGAGATTTTAGTCTCCATTGTAACTTTGCTACCCACAATGAGAAACTAGGTCTAGTTTTCAAATATCACAATTCTGTGGCTGGATCAAACAAGATTTTATTTCAGGTCACAAATAGAAACACATCATTCATGCAGCACTTAAGTTGCAAACTTGAGGCATTCAACTCATATCTGTCTTTGGCAACTGTATCTAGCATACGTAGGGATAGTCAGTCAACATGATTCTACCTTTTAACTCCACAAAACTCTGTTAAGTTGTTCAAAACACTCTAACACAGAGTCTTGCCTCTTATCAGCATGTATGTAGTCATATCCAGTAATGATATTTTGTGTATCTCTATTGCCAACTCATGCTATGGACTCTCAGTGGTCTTTAATTATTGGAAACAGAGACATTAGTGCCCTTGAATCTAATAAGAGTAGAGTGTCAATTGCAAAAGCCCCAGAACCAATTCAGAAATAATATCCTGTTTCTCAAGAACTACTTCTGGTATCAAGCTGTATAAGTTAGGGTTATCTAGGGTTAGAGAACTGACAGGAGACATAAATGTATGAGATTTTATCAAATTTTCTCACACAACCATAGGGATGTACAAATCCAAATTCTGTAGGAGTGGGTGGAAGTCTGGGACTCAAAAAAGTCTTAAATGATTTCCTCAGGAGTCTCTCTTATCTGAAATAGACATAGAACCTCTCTCTTTGAATGTTGAAATTACTTTTCTTTTAAGGCCTTCAACTCTTTGGATGAAACATCACTCATTGCTGATGGTAATCTCCTCAGTTAATTTTGGATGTAATCAGCCATATATGCAGTCAAATCACTGATGATTAAAGTCCATGAAATGTCTGCTCATTACAATTAGTCCAGTGCTTTCTTGACCAAAAAACTTGGCAACATTACTTGGACAAGTTGAGACATTAGCCTAACCAACCCAGCTACCTATTAAGGTGACCTACTAGGCTGGGCCTTGTATCTTGCTGGGATTAATGGCTCAGCTGGTCTGTCAACATCCAGTCAGCAATGTGTGCCATACTTAGCAGTTTGTTCCTTGCTCTGGACTACCAACATAGTATCATCAATATAATGGAACACATGGGGTCCTCTGGGTACAGGTGGCTTGCTCAAAACCTGTCATATCCATTGGTCACAGAGAGTAGGGGAGTTTTGGGACACCTTTACAGTGAAAGTATGTGGTAAGCCTTGACACTAGAAAGCAAATTAATCCTGGTTTTCCTCCTGCAGTGATATGGAGAAAAAATGCATTCACCTTGTCAAACAGCACTTACCACACACCAGTGGAAACAATTACATCTTACATGAGCATCACAATGTATGGGACCATATATATCAAAGGAAGCATTTCATCATTCAAGTATTGATAGTGTATATTCAACTAATATCCATTTGTCTACCTCACTGGCCACATTGGATTATCATAGGTATCAATGGTGGAGCAGAGGATGCCTATGAATCTAGCTGTGTTATTTTCCCCACCAAGGATTATTGCCAATATTGGACAATGTGACAAGGAGATGGGAACCTAGGGCTACTTGGTCAGTCATTTGCCAGAATTTGTTGGGATTAGGGAGCATATCATGGAACCTTGAGGCTACACTGTTATGTATGCCTTTCCAATTCTCAAACTCTCCTCCCTTAACTTCAACTGGCAAAGAGTTTTTTGGAGGAAGGAGTTGAACTTGAGGCAGGGAAGACTACTCCATTCAGTCTTGTTGATCAAAGTGGTAGTGGCACCTTCATAAATCTGTCAGCCACAAGAGAATATCCCCTCCAGGCTTCTCTCCATACAAGAGAGTGGGGTACAGTCTGTTGAAATATTGCAATTACAAAAAATGCTGGAATGGTTTTATAAATGTGTGAGGGGTATTTTTTGGAGAAATTGTGAGATTCTTGATGTAAAAGTCCTCAATTGCTATGAAGAGACTATTGATAGTAATATGGAGCCTAAAGTTATTTCTGATAAGACTTTATAAGGAAATGATGAAATATTTATTGGGAGCTGGAGGAAAGGCAATATGTATTTTAAAGTTTCAGAAAACTTAGCAAGATTGACTCTTAGTGTTAAATGGAAGGCAGAATTTGAAAATAGCAAGCCTGGACTTTGGGATGAAGAGCTTTCCAAAGTAAACTTGGAGAAAGCAGCCTGGCTTCTCCTTGCAGCTTACAGCAAAATACTATATAAAAGAAATAAGCTAAGAACTGAAAAGTTGGGCACCAAGAAACTGGAAAATGATTCTGGAAATTCCAAGCCTCTGGGAATCAAACCCCAGACATTAGTGCCTCATTTGAGGAATTAACTAAACTGGGAACTTGTAAGTTAGGATTGAAAATGCAGTTATCTGGGAAAGGCTTGTGGAAAGCCTCCCTGTCTGATGGCTTGGATTGCTGCTTCCTGCATGCTAAACCAAAAGGATTTTCATGAGCTCTTATGAACAAAATCACTGTCAGCCTGGAGTAAAAGGTACAGAGGGAAAAGATGGAAGGGGCAAAGGCTTTAAGAGGAAATCATGGAAGCTAAAGTCTGGAATTAAGATATCTCTTGGGTCAAGAAAGGGACTCCACCCATGTGTACAGATAGGGTGAGTTTGCCCCAGCATTGAAGAGAGTGGATGTTCCAGCCCATTGTTCAGGCAAATTTTTCCTAATTCAAGCTACAGAAAGAGTGGAGTGCATTACCTGGTGGTTGTGGAGAGTTAGGCTACCACCCCAATTCTCTGAAAGGGGTGAGCCTGTTCCCCATAGGTTGGAAAGAGTGAGGTCATCTCCCCATTGCTTTGAGGTGGGCGGGTCTGTTTCCCATAGATTGGGGTTTGTGAATTCATTAGCTGACTGCTCATAGAGGGTTGGGCCTGTTTCCCACCCATAGATTAAGTAAGGCCAGGTTGCCACCTCACTGTTCTGAGGAGGTTGGTCCTCTACATCAAATATTGGGGAGAATGTTGTTGCCATCTCATTGTCCTAATGGGGTTGATACTCTACCCCAGAGATTGAGGAAAATTAATGTTATAAACCCAATGTTCTTTGAGGGTGAGATCTGGAGCTTGGCCACCCTCCAGATGTTTGATGAGAGGGAAACCAAGAAAATGGCCTTTGGGCAAGCCTGTGGAAAGGATGGGTCCCCATGAGGCCCCAAGGAGGAAAAGAAACCATCACCTTAAGATTGAGTTTCAAAATTTGAAATGTAATGGAGAATGCCCTGCAGATTTTCAGAACAGTGAGTGACCCCTGACACATGTTTACTTCCCAAATTCTTCTTATGGTTATGCAAATGTTTATCCTATATCTGTTCCTCTCTATATTGGAAGCAGATAAGTTGTTTTGTAAGTTTCATAGTTCTACAGTCAGAGGGGACTTTGCCTCAAGACAAACTATTTCTATAACTGATTATGATGTGATTTTGTACATAGCATTGTGACTGAAAGGATTTAAGCTTTAAAAAAATACTGTAATGTCTTTCTGGGATTCAAAGATTGGATTAGGTCAGTTTGAGATTATTTTATGAATCCCCCAAAACAGAAAGCTTATATTAGTAAACCAATCTATTCCTCTGGTGTGAGGCCTTTTGCTTATATTAAATTCAAAGGATTTAAGTTTACTTGAAAAAATTAATTTAGGGTTTTTGATTTGACCACATCATTAATGTGTGACTCAGTTTGAGTCCCCACTCCCATAGTATGCATATATAAATGGACACTTACTCAAGAAGACACCAGAAGATAGAGAGCTCTGTCATTTATTTTTAAATTCTTTATTTATGTTTTTATTTTTAAAGAAGTTTTGATTACATAAATTTACAAAAAATAAAGGGGATTCCCATATAACCCATGCCCTCTGCCTTTCCCACTTTCCCCCATTAACAGCATCTTTCATTATTGTGGTACATTTGTTACAATTGATGGGCACATATTGAAGCATTGCTACTAACCATGGTCTATAGTATACATTAGAGTTTACAATTTGCACCACATGTGGGAAAGTCTCTATAAGCAAATACAAGACCAAGAATAGGGGTATCTCTAAATCTCCCCCAAAGTATCACCATATCACTTTTCCAAAGAACTTCAGCCAATTTAAATATCCTCCAACATTTTCCAATCTAGTGAATAGCATACTCAATAAATAAAGGGAATTTATTTTCTGCATGAGATTGGAGGAGAAAAAAAAATTAATCCAGTGCCAAATTTTGTTTAAAACCTTTTAAGTTCTTACATATTTTTCAAAAGTTGTTCTTAGAGTTTTTCCAAAGCAAAGCACAGTAGAGCTCTGTCATTTTTGATCCTGGGCCCCAGAGAGAGAAGATTCATTTGCCTGATGGATTACAGCTAAACCCCACAGAGCTTTAAGAGGAAGAGGAAGCCCAGGAAAGAAAGACCAAGCAGAGATTGGCCACAATCTTACTTCAACACATGGCTTCTGACTTTGGTGGGAAGGTTCCTCTTATATACCTTTAGTTGGATTTTCCATGGCAGTGTAACTGAAAAGTTTTACCCCAAAGAAATACACTTTATAAAAGCCAACAGATTGGGGCTGGCTGTATAGCCCAGTGGATAGGGCACCAGTACACCACATGGGAGGCCCTGGGTTCAGTTCCTGGGGACCTCTCCAAGTGGGCAGATGGCCTTGAGAAAGGCAAGCTGCCATGGGTGGAGCAAAGCCGCTGTG
>PVKH010021007.1:0-14447 GCA_004027955.1 Chaetophractus vellerosus | reverse complement strand
AGATTGGTCGGTCTTTATAAAGGGTATTTATTTGGGGTAGAAGCTTACAGTTACCAGGCCACAAAGCATAAATTTCTTCCCATACCCAAGTCCACGTGTTGGAGTAAGATGGCTGCCGACGTCTCCAGGGTTCAGGCTTCCGGGTTCCTCTGTTCCCGGGGCTGCGTTTCTCTCCAGGCTTAGCTTCTGTTTCCTTCACAAGTTCAGCTGAAGACTATGAGACTCTCTGCATTGCGTCTCTCCACAAGGCCAGCTGTAGCCTATCCGGTGATCGGCTCACTCCAACATCAGAACTGCTTCTCAAATCTGCTTCTCCAAATCTCTTCTCTCAATCTGCTTTTTTCATCCTTTTATACTTGAGACCACACCCACCGAGGGGTGGGGCTCAACGTCTCACTGACGTGACAGTTAACGCCCTACTCATAACTTAATCATGCCCAGATGAACAGATTAGTTTACAAACATAATCTAATCTATATTTTTGGAATTCATAATTAAATCAAACTCAAACCATTACACTTAGTATAGATTTTTATAAAATAATACTCCATACAAGTAAAATCAGGAAATGCATTCCATGGGATTCCAGTAAACTTCTTAAAAGATATGATAGATTTATAATTTATCCAAAATTCAGAGTAAATACTTGTAGTAGGAAGGAAATATTCCTATTTTATTTAATGCCTATGGCAATGTTGAAACAATTGGACTTTAATGAATTCTTATTGTAACCATTAGGCATGTGGCAAAAACAGCCATCTCTTTACCCAAGTGTGTTCTCCCTTTTACTCATATTAATAATGGTGTCAGTCACATGACTGCCCAGTGACACCATATTTTGGAATCATTCTGACAGTTTGGTGCATCCAAATTACTTTGTTATCTCTGAAGGAAGTTGTATTAGTCAGCCAAGGGGGTGCTGATGCAAAATACCAGAAATCTGTTGGTCTTTATAAAAGGTATTAATTTGGGGTAGAAATCCACAGTTACCAGGCCATAAAGTATAAGTTTCTTCCCTCACCAAAGTCCATTGCCACTTGTTGGAGCAAGACAGCATGATTTTGGATTTTAGTACCATGTTTTAAATAATAAGATCTGCATATTCTTAAAAACACCAGTTAAAAGACAGAGCTTATCAGATTGGACAAAAAAGTTAGAAAACTATGTGCTGCCTAAAAAAATTAATTTAAAATATGAACATAGCCAGAGTAAAAATAAAATGATGGAAAATGATACGCCATGAAAACAGTAAGCAAAAGAAAGTTGGGGTAGTTATAATATCTGAAAAAAAAAACAGACTTCAGAACAAGGAATGTTTTGAGGTCTTAAAAAGGGATGTTACATAATGATAATGTCAATACTCCAAGAGACTCTGAAGATGTAAATGAGTATTCACCTAACAATAGAGCTTTATCAGCAAACCTGACAAAACTGAATGGAATAGTAGACAAACCCACAATAATAGCAACCTCTGAAGTTTAAACCTCATAATTAGCTACCACTGAGGCTATATGATGGGTAATATTGACCTGGAATATAAATATTCTAGCCTTTTACAAATCAAGACAGAAAAATAATCCAAGATTTTCAAATAATTATATTTTCCAAGGAAAATTACATATTGAAGGACTTCAGTATCTGAGTATCTTCATCTGACTTTCCATTTAATTGTCTTTTCCTTTCTTCCATAATGTTGTTTTGATTCCTTGGATAACCTCACAAATTTGGAAGTCAATGTAGTTAGTCACTGATTCGATGACTCATTGTAGTCCAGTCAAATATGAAAGCAGTAGAAACTTTTTCTAAATGACTGTTCAACTAGAGATAAATAAAACCTTGTGAACTAGAGTGTTGATTATGGCTTTCAGAAGTGTCTCTCAGTCTTTTAGCTTATAATACCACCTTCTTGACTGTGCATGTAATCTGAGTCAGAATTCTGTGAGGAAATAACATATTAACACAGACGTGATAGACTTTTACTCTTCCCAGACTAATAAATCTCAAAGCATGAACAATTTCCTGCCTGTTTTGAGATGTTTGTTTAAATTTGGGGGGTAAGATGCAGAATAGCAGAATATGATTTTATTACAACTTTCCCAGTAATTCTTATGCATACTAAAGTTTTAAGGCCTCTGATCTTAGATAATACATTCCCTAGTTCTATTCTCCTATGACTTTAGCTTAAAGACAGCTCTGATATATCTCTTTATCAAGCTTAACAAATAGAAAAGAGATATGAGCTCCATGTGACAAGAAGAGAGTCTTGAATTACTCTTATCACCTTAATGTTCATATCTAGGGTATTTGAAGTTAGGCCTTCATGTAAATGCGACTTGCAAAATAGATAAATGAACATTAGCCTAGTTTTTAGCTTCTCTTTTGTTTATCCTGGTCTTGGTATCACTATGTATTTGAAACTTTAGAGATAGGATTCTAATATAATAATTTTGTTCCAATTTTTCTATGGGAGATTTATGACCAGTTACTCTTAAATTCAGCTGCTGGCTTGAATCTTTTCTGAAAGGAAAGAATTTGATATAACTACTGATATACATATCTGATTTCTTTATATTTCATTTTTGCTTATAATG
Source organism: Chaetophractus vellerosus (assembly GCA_004027955.1). Lineage (NCBI taxonomy): Eukaryota > Metazoa > Chordata > Mammalia > Cingulata > Chlamyphoridae > Chaetophractus > Chaetophractus vellerosus. The sequence goes on along the minus strand of PVKH010021007.1, from coordinate 11,856 downwards.
CTATATTTTATCTAACATTTAGTTCCTTCTACATTATAAAAATTGGCTAATATCAATTCTGAGTGCATTATAACTTCCGGTTTCTGAATAACACACTCCTTGCTACAGCACTCGCAGATTATAACTATTTCAGGTCTCTGGCCACCTGGTTTGAATTTTCCCTGCTCCCACCCTTTCTGGTTTCTGGCTTCCCAGCAAAACTCTTGGTTGGGACTATAATCATTTTGACAGCCAATCACTCAGAGAGATGTAAATTGAAAAATCTGGATTCTCAAATATTCCACAATATTTACCTTGGTTTATAAACACAGAATTGCTCTTAAACATTTCATTTACATTACCATTAAATTAAAATAAGTTATATATGTATATACACATGCATATATAGCACAAATAAAACATTTAAACACATGTACATGTGTCTTTTAATAACTTGTGCTCTGTAAGATATTATTTTTGAATTATTTTAAGTATTCCTATAATCGAATGTCAGCCTTTTTTATATCTTCTAAATACATGTAAAGAGACAATGTGTTTTAAGTAAATAATTCTCTACATTTTCACCCATCTCTGTCAAAAATAGTTACAAGGTAGGTAACAAAGAAACATTTCATTCAATACTGTATGTGGAATTCTGGTCTAAATTATCTAACTAGGATATTGAATTGTTCACCAGAACTATAAAATTTTATGAATGCTACAACTATTACAATAAAAATTATTTCAGATTATAATTTCACTCTGTTTTTTATACCATCTATCAAAAATGAGAAAGTTGAAAATGTGTCCATATATTTAAATTTATTTACTTCTCAATTCAAGATCTAACTTTCAAAATCTATGTATACATAATTTAAAGAAAGAAACTGATAATTTTAGGTTTCTTTAAAGGAATGCCATTGTTTATATGTATCAGTGATGATGGGCTAGTCAACGGCCTATTTCTAGAATAATTTTAAATTCAAAGTAGGCTAATAGGAGTTGACTGATATCTTACTGTGAATATTCTTAATTGATAATAAGTATAAAATTACTCATTGGTAGAGGCTTATGTCATAAGCTGACTGTCTAAATGATGAATCTATAATGAAATTAAACAGAATTGAGACAGATGTTTCTAGCTTTTGATAAATGTGCATATCTTCATAATCAGATAATAAGTCTGTTGCCTGGAAGATAAATTGGGATATAATAACTTTGAAAACTAAATCATTTCATTGTTTAGCATTTATGAGACATGGTAAAAAGCAAATTCCATTTTAATTTACCTAAAATATTACCTATTGTCTTCCTAAGCACTGATTAAACATGAAAAAGAAGATATTATCATTTTATTTTCTCCTCATGTAAAATGATTTATTTTGTGATGGAGATATTAGAAAGCTTTTGAAAACAAAATTTTGTAGCTAGACAGCTTCTCCTGGGGAAGAAAGACCAAATCAAACCGCTTTTAAAGTGTTCCTAAGTCAAATAGCAGACATTAATGTAACAGGAAAGGAGAATAAAGCTATAAATTTTGTCTGAAATCCTTTATTTTTATATAAACTTATGACATAAAATCAGATCAGTATTATTGTTTATTCTGGGAAGGTTGGGTGTTTGGTATATTAGTATTCACTTTCCTATACTTATTAAAGAATTTTTATACAATTGAAGATCTAGAGTATACCCAATATATCACTTGATACACAACTTTCCTTTTAAAAACAATGAAGAAACTGACAAAAGATAATAAATTCATGATTGACACATTAACACACCAATTAATGGATAACTAACAGAATAAATGATTATAAATGTATATATATTTCTTATTTAAATCTTTCAAGAATATTTTACAATTATCTCCATAAAGTCTTTGTAGATCTTTTGTTACAAATATTTTTGTTAACTTCATACATTTCATGGCTATTATAAACTATTTCATTTTAAAAAATCAGTTTTCTGAACTTTCATATAAAGAAATGAAATGTCTATTTAAATAACTATCTAAGTACCTCACTATTTTTCCCCACTATTTCTAATATTTTTCATGGGAGGAAATACTATATTTTCTGTCAATAATTATATTTTTGGATGACGTATGACTTTCTTTTTCTTTTATTTCCAGTTCTCAGTTTTTTTTTTAATTTAAGAACGACTTCCAATTTTTCACTATTTTGCATGATAGATTTCAGTGAATATATTTTTTGAGTTAAGGAAATTTTCTTTTTATTTCTAGTTTGTATTTTTCCAACAATGCTTGTTGAGTATTAGTGAATGTATTTTCTAGCTATATGGAAATTAAAATGTGTATTTCCCTTCCTAAATTAGTTATGTGTTAAATTAAATGGATAGATTATCTAATACAGATTACCCATATTCTATAGGTGAATCCTATTTGTATATCTTGTGATACCTTTGCTTTTGCTTTTTTATTTTTTTAATTCCTCTGCATTGTGATAAGTAGATGTGGTAAGAGGGAAGCAGAGTGATGGGTAGGCAGATGCATCCAGGAGCAGGCTACTGAAAAACAGCCAATGCAGTAAGACAGGAAAATATGAAATAAAATGGTCTTTGAATTTTTGATATGATTCAATCAAATGATTGAACTAGAAAGCAAGTTCAGAAATGTGGAGTATTAGAAAATAACCCTAATAAGATAGATACCTGACCTATACAGAAGAAGACCTGAGTAAACAAACAGACATACCATGTATCTGGATGGAAAGAAACAATATTTTAAAACTGACAATTCTCCTCAAATTATTTTATAAATTCAGAATTCATATTCATAGTTCGTATGAGTTTCATTGTTACCACATTTTTGGAAAGAAATCTGGCACTATCTACCACATTAAAAGGTATCCCCCCTTTGATCTAGTGACTCCATTTCTAGGAATCTATCTTTCAGCAATACTTAAATGAGAAAAAATGTCTATCTACAAAGTTCATTATAATACTTGTGTATTAGTGTAAAATTGGAAATCATCTAATTGTTCTTCCATAGGTAAGGATCTCTTCATACTATGGAATGTGAATGTGATTGCTAACAAGTTTCTGTTGATCTATATACATTGACAAGAAGAATTTCTGAGATATTAAGTCATAGATTATTATGTAAAGTATGATTCAAGTTATGTAGAAAACAGTAACCAGACTATATGCATCCATATATATAAATGAATGGGGAAAAAAATGACCTGGAATATCCCTAATCCTGTGAGAATTGGGGCAAGGTTAAATGGGGAATAAATTTCCTCCTTCAAATGAAAGCAAATTGAGTTTGGTAATAAAAAAAAGTGAGAAAGAGTAATAAACATAAATTTTTACAAGAACTATACCAATATAGTTTTGCTACATGATTGTTTCAAAAATTAATTCTTAAGTGACACTGCTATTTTCATGGCAGTAGCATAGACATCAACTAAAAGCCAGGTTATCATTTCTATTTTTTTTTAGAGAAGTTATGAGTTTACAGGCAATCATGCATAAAATACAGAATTCTAGCATACAACATATGCTAGCTTGAGCTTTTTTGTGGACCACATAAAATTATATTCATAAAGTGAACCCATTCCCATGCCTATAACCCCATTGTAAATGGGGCTTTTGATTACATTTAATTAAGGGATTTTTATTAGATCACTTTTGATTAGATCAATTAAATTAAGGGCCTTTGATTAGACTGCAGGACCCAAGGTGGATCTTAATCCTTTACCAAAGTCTCATATAAATGCAGGAGATGGGATAGGAAGAGCTGTCATTTTATCCTACCATGTGAGAGAGTACTCCGTGATTGCCTACAGCTACAGAAAGACAGAGACCTCCAAGGGGCTGAGAGAGAGGCTGGAGCCTGGAATCAGCAGAGCAATTAAATCTGAAGCAACAAGGCCCAGAAGAGAGGGAAGAGATGAGCCATGTGTCCCAGTCACCCACAGCTGAGCTTAGAGAGGAAGTAAGCTTAGAAGAGAGGGCAGAGTCCAGCTGCCATTTTGCCTTGCAGGAGTCCAGGATCACCACCAGCTGACTTAGGTGAGACAGCATCTCTTATGAAACCTTCATTTGGACATTTTCACAGCTTCAGAACTGTAAGATCTTACCCTAATACATTTCCATTAGAAAAGGCAACCCATTTCTGGTATTTTGCATTGACAGCCTTTAGCAAACTACAACACCGCACTATTATTGACACTCTTTATTAGCATTGTACACTTTTTTCAATTGATGAAACACGTTTTTATAAATGTACTATTAACTATAGTCTATGGTTTAATATAGGGGTTGCTCTTTGTTTTGTGTATTTTCATGGATTTGAAATATTATTTTCTAGTAATATACATGTAACCTAAAATTTCCCCTTTAACCACATTCAAATATATAATTCGTGCTGGAAATTACATTAACAATGTTGTGCTACCAGCACCACCGTACATTGACCAAAACTTTTCCATTGTCCCAAATAGAAACTCTGTATATTTAAAGATACATTTGTGCTACTTATCTTTCACACATTTTAAGAAACATCTGTAAATACGTTGAACTACTTTTCTTTCCATTAATACTTCCTTAAAGGCTAAAGTTTATCTGATTGAGTTATGTACTTTTACATTATCTGAATATATCATAATTACATTATGTGTTCATAAGTAAATGAATTTGTTCAATTCTTAATGACATTTTACTTCTCTTTTTAAGTTCAAAACTAATATTTTTTGACATATTTAGCATGTACCAGGCACCATATAAAAGTTACTGGGCTACTGTTTGAACATATCTGTCATAAACTCTGTCATCAACTTTTCAAGGTTTTCCATATTTTGAATTTGAAGAAACTAAGGGTTAGTATGTTGATGCAATTTTCAAGATCACAGAAACAGTAAGTAACAGGACTGAGATTTTTGCTGTGAAGTATTCTGAATTGCAGCACAGTCTTAACTCTCATGATCAGTTTGAAAATGTATTTGAAAACCCATTCATTAAAATATTATCTTATCCACAATTTGTGAAGTGAATGATAAAAGCTGACCATAATTCAAAGGCAGAGTTAGCTTGGGTGGCCAATCAAAAGGGGAAATTATGACAAGGCAAAAATAACAATGCAACAAATATTTTTCTTTTATGCCATTACAGATGTTTTGTAATATAAAAGATAAGAACAATTTAAATGTTCATTAAATCGTGGCCTTATTTAAAAATTATGCTACATCCATTTCATGGAATATTCTGTTAACATAAAATTACATTCGATGTTTCATTAAATTCTGATGTAAATTTCTCTCCACTGTATGTTTTTAAATGAAAGAAAATAATTTAAGTGAAAAGAAAGAGTGTAGATCATTTCATATATTATGGAAGCATGTAATTTTCTTGTATATGTTCAAATATCTTAGTTATAAAGAAGACAACTTACATTTTGCTTAGTGGTTTCCCTGGATGGCTTGGGGATAGATGGTTATTGGAGAATTATTACAAATTCAATTATTTTTAAGCCACATGAACTTAACTACCCATTCAAATAAATTATTAAGGAAATTAAAATAAATTCTCACTATAGTTGCCAGGGAAAATGAACTATAGAGAGTTAAATTCACAGACCATTTAAGAAACTCTTAAAATCCTAAGAGATAATGGTGTTTTGGATGAGTAGGCAGATTTGAGACACATTTTGTAGGTAAAATTGATACTGTTTCCTGACATAATGGACACAGGAAAAGGTGAGAAAACATGAGAGACAAGTTTAAAGGCCAGTGATCTGACTTAGCAGGGTGGGTGATGAAACTATGTAGAGACTGCAGATATTTTAGGGAGAAAAATGTGGAGGGGTGATGTAGAATCATATTGATTACCTCTTGGGACATTTATAAATTGCTTATGGTAAGAACTGCAACTAATTCAACTATGAATTTCCCATCAAATGATTCAGCACATGTGAGATCATCTGTCACTCTCTAGGGCATGTGATAAAAACATGAGCAAAGCAGTCATGTTCCCTTCTTCCATTGTAACAAAATGACAAATGTATTACTCCTTAACACCGTGAAGAAAGGCAGCCAATAAGGGCTTTCTTGAGGAAAGTTGCTTTAGCTGAGATATGAAGATGAGTATAAATTTAACTATAAATAGGACCAGCAAATAAAAAAGGCTTTAGCGTAGGGGAAAAAAGCAGAGTATTTGAAAAACTGAAAGAAAACAATTATGTCCAAAATGAAGAGGTAAGCAGGAGTCAAAACATGAAGGTTTGAGTGTCATGGAAAGATGGTGAGACTGGTCTGCTGCAAGGTTTTTAAAAATAAACTATTCTTAAAAAAGATCTGGTGGGGGAGCATGCAAGAAAACATCTTTATTACTTATAATGAATTTTTACTTATGCTTAAACATTAAACATCATTAATTTAGGAATGATTTCTCCTTGAATTTCATCATCATGCTTAATATGCTGATTTTCTTTGCTTATCACTATACAGAAAAATTACTTTACAAATGGATAGCTAAGAAAGGTGCTTATACAGCAAAGCAGTACTTTCAATGTATTTATGGGAAATATAGAGTTTTAAATGGTAACATGAATTTTAAATTAAAAAGATCCACACATAGCTTATGAATTAAATTTTGTATTGGAAATAACCAGAATACAGTTGGTGTTATGATAAGGGTCATAAGGGGGAAAAAGTAATTTAGTTAAGAAAATAGAATATTCCCTAATGTCATAAATGATAGAATGGGAAGCCTAATATTCATGCTGTGTGCTTTATATAGGTGTTTCCTCTAAATGCCAAGCATTAGAGCAAAGAAGGCATTTTTATTAGATTGTTTTTCTACATTTTATTGCACAGTGGCACTTTGTATTTATTGGTAATTAAAATGACATTAAGCAGCACTGTTTTCACTTATACAATTTTCACAGTAAAACTATCCTATAATAGGCCTCACTAATTCTAGATTCAATTATATAAGTGTTACTGTGTTCCAGTATGCAAATTATGGTATATTATCCAATCACCTTCAAAAGAACTCTTTACTTTAGAAGACTGATTCACATATGTACTTTCATTGTTTTTAATAGACTCATGTTCATGCATATGTGGTTTGTCTGACCAATAACCCTGAAAACTTTGAAGTATAAATACTATGAGTAATTGTTTCTTTGAATATCCACAGAAAGAATGGTATGTTTACCTGATGTGTTTAGAAAAGTTTAAAGAGGCAGGATGAAACAACATAAAGATTTGGTATAAGAAACACTTGGATTTGACTCCAGTGTTCTCTCTCTTTTCCTCTCTCTTCCTCTCTCTCTCTCTCTCTTTTTCCCTCCCCTCTTTATTTTAACCCTATATATGTGTCTGTGTCTATTTTTAAAATGTGATTAAGAATACTTATCTCCTGAGTATGGGCATCTTAGCAAACGATAGATTACAATGCATAATAGAATTCAATTCAATTTTATTATTTTATAATTATATGATTTTTAAAACATTTTTAAATCATTAAAATATATTAATAACTAACAAATGGAATACCCTTTCAAGACATATATTAGTCATTTGTTCAGCATTAAAAGACTTCACATACTCTAAAATTCATATAAGTAAAAAATGAACATAATTTAACTGCATTTATATATGACTGACAGACAACCTATTGCTTGAGTAGGGATGAGATTTTCATTACATGTAAGATCATTATACTGTAATATTACATAAGACAGATGGAAACAATTCTATTGTTGCCTAATAGAAACAACCGGATACACTAAACAATTGGAATATACTCATTGCTTCCCACTTTACTAACTAACCTCTGGTTCAATTTCTACGGCACTTTTATAGCAAACACTTATGTCACAATTCAGAAAGAAGTAACAGTCTGTTATTTCTTGATTATATTTTATTTTAAGGAAATGTTTCAAAGCATTGTTCTCTACTGGTTCTTGAAACACAGTACCTGCAGCACAGTATTGTCATCTTATGAAGGAAATAAATCAGTGCCCAGTTGTTCCTGGATAATATAATATTTATAATATTTAATATTTATATTTATAATATTTGATGTAACATTTAGAGGAGAGTATATTTATTTGACCTAAAGTTATTTTTAAAATAGTTTCTCAACCTAATAAGACAGCATATAAAACTGTATTACTTCTACTTGCCCCATTAAATCTGTGCTATACATTTTGGGAGGCTTTTAACATATATATATATTTTTAATTAGAGAAGTTGTAGGTTCACAGAAAAGTTATATAAAAATTGCAAAGGTCCCATATATCTCCTTTACTGTTGACACTTGACATTGGTACAATTAATGAAAGAATATTAAAATAGTACTATTACTTACAGACCATAGTTTATATTAGGTATATTTTCCCATATACCACCCTATTATTAACACATTGTAATAGTGCTATAATTTGTTATAATTTATGAAAGAATATCTTTATATTTGTACTATTAACCACAGTCCATCGTACACAACAGGGTTCACTGTGTTACACAGTCCCACGTTTTGTCTTCTAACTTTTCTTCTGGTAACATACAGGGCCCATAACTTCCCCTTTCAAAGACATTCACAAGCATAATTCAGCACTCTTAATTACATTCACAGTAATTGTCTACCATCACCACCATCCATTTCCAAACATTTACAATCACCTAAATAGAAATTTTGCACAAAGTAAGCCCAAGCTACCTATTATCTATCCCCAGTCTATTCCCTTGTAACATAAATTTTCTGACTTCTAACTGAAATCTAGCATTTCCTTCACTTATGAATGTATGCAATAAATTACAATAGTATTCATTTCATATCACATTACAGTTATTGAGTATCTCGAGAAATTGCTTATGTTCATCCATACTTCAAAATTACAGTAATTGTTAGACCTGATGCTAGTTGAGTGCCATAAAACTATCTGCCGCTACAGGGGTCCATGGTTTTCCCCTGACTGTGAAAGGGTTTTGTGGAACAAAAAAAGTCTTGTTTATTATAATTATTTCATATCTGTAAGGTCATACAAGATTTGTACATTTGTGTCTGGTTTATTTCACTCAACATAATGTCCTAAAAGTTCATCCAGGTTGTCACATGAATTAGGAGTTCATTCTTTCTTATAGCTGAATAATATTCCATTGTATGCATATACTGTATTTTTTATCTACTCATCAGTTAATGCACACTTGGATTGCTTCCATCTTTTTTCAATTGAGAATAATGCTACTATGAACTTCAGTGTATAAATACCTGTTCCAGTCTTTGCTTTCAGGACTTCTGGGTATATACCTAGTAGTGGGATTGCCAAATTATATGGCAATTCTATACTTAGCATCCTGAGGAATTACCAATCTGTCATCCATGTCTCCTGCACCACTTTACATTTCTACCAGCACTGAATGAGTGTTCATATTTATCTACATCTTCTCCAAAACTTTTAGTTTTCTGTTGTTGTTGTTTTTTTAATAGTGGTCATTCTAGTAAGTATGAAATAATATGTCATTGTGGTTTTGATTTGCATTTCCCTAATACCTAGTGGTGTTGAGCATCTTTTCATGTGCTTTTTAGCCATTTGTATTTCCTCTTTAGAAAAGTGTCTATATCTTTTATGCATTTCTTATTGGGTGTTTGTATTTTTATTGTTGAGTTGTAGGATTTCTATATATTCTGGATATTAAAACCCTATCAGTTATGTGGTTTCCAAATATGTTCTCCCATTGAGTAGGTTGCCTTAACACTTTTTTGACAACGTCCTTTGAAGCACAACAATGTTTAATTTTGAGAACATCCCATTTATCTATATATATTTTTTCTATTGCTTGTGCTTTGGAATTAAAACCTAAGAAAACATTGCCTACCACAAGATCTTCAGTATTATTCCTTCTGTTTTCTTCTAGTTGTTTTATGGTCCCAGTTCTTATACTTAGTTCTTTGATCCATTCTGAGTTAATGTTTGTGTAAGGTGTAAAATATGGGTGTGCTATCATTCTCTTGTATATGGATATCCAGTTATCCTAGCACCATTTTTATAAATAGACTGTTCTGTCCCAGTTGAGTAGACTTGGCAGACTTGTCAACTATCAATCCCATATATGTGAGGGTATATTTTTGAAATCTCAATTTGATTCCATTGGTCAAATATTTATCTTTATGTCAGTACCATGCTGTTTGGATCACTGAAGCTTTATAATATGCTTGAAAGTCAGGAAATGTGAGTCTTCCCACCTTGTTTTTCTTTTTTCAAAATGCTTTTGGCTATTCAGAGTCTTTTTTCCTTCCAAATAAATTTGATAATTGTTTTTTCCCATTTCTGCAATGTAGGCTGTTGGAATTTTGATTGGGGTTACTTTGAATCTGTAAATCAGTTTGGTTGGAATTAACCACTGAATGATATTTAGTCTTCTGATCCATAAACATGGAGTATCTGTACACTTATTTAGGAATTATTTGATTTCTTTTAGCAAACATTTTTAGATTTCTGTGTACCTGTCTTCTTCATCCTTGATTAAATATATTCCCACATATTTTATTCTTCCATTGCTATTGCAAATACAATTTTTTTCTTGATTTGCTCCTCAGATTGCTCACTACTGATTTTTGCCTGCTGATATTGTACCCTTCCAGTATGCTAAAGTCGTGTATTAGGTCTAATGGCTTGATTGTGATTTTTTTTTTGACTTCCTATATATAGGATCCTGATTTTTGCAAATAGTGAAAGTTTTACGTCTTCCATTCCAAGTTGAATGGCTTTTATTTCTTCCTCTTGTCTAACTGCTCTGGCTAGAATTTCCAATACAATATTTACTAACAGTGGTGACAGTGAGCATACTAGTTTTATTCCAGATTGGAGGGGGAGCTTTTAATCTTTATCATTGAATATGATATTATCTGTGGGCTTTACATATATGCCCTTTCTCATGTTGAGGAAGTTTCCCTCTATTCCTATTTTCTAAGTGTTTTTAAATCAAGAAATGGTGGTGTATTTTGTCAAATGCCTTTTCTGTTTCAATTGAGTTGATCATGTGCTTTTTCACTTCAGCTTGTTAATGTGGTATATTACAATAATTGATTTTCTTGTGTTGAACCACCATACATACCTGGAATGAAATACAGTTGATCATGTTATTTATTCTTTAAATGTGCTGTTGGACTCAACTTGCAAGCATTTTGTTGAGGATTTTTGCAATTATGTTCATAAGAGTAATTGTTCTGTAATTATCTGTTCATATAGTGGCTTTATCAGGTCTTGGTATTATGGTGATATTGAATTTATATAATGAGTTAGGTAGTGGTCCCTCCTCTTCAATTCTTTGAAGAGATTGAGAAGGATTGGTATTAATTCTTCCTGGAATTATTGGTAAAATTCACTGTGAAGTCATATGTTCCTGGGCTTTACTCTGCGGGAAGGTCTTTGATGACTGAGTCAGTCACTCTACTTGTAATTGATTTGTTGAGGTCTTCTAATTCTTCTAGGGTAAGTGTATGTTGTTTGTGTGTCTCTAGGAATTTGTCATTTCATCTAAGTTGTCTAATTCATTTGCATACAGTGTTTCATCTTATCCACTTATGATCTTTTATATTTCTGTGGGGTCCATAGTAATGTCCATGTTCTCATTTCTGATTTTATTTACATCTTCTCTTATTTTTTTCTTTGTCATTTTAGGTAAGAGTTTGTCAATTTTATTGATCTTCTCAAGGAACCAACTTTTGGTTTTGTTAACTATTGGTATTACTTTTTTAATTCTCAATTTCATTTATTTCTGCTCTAATATTTGTCATTTATTTCCTTCAGTTTGCTATGAGTTTAGTTTGCTGTTCTTTTTCTATTTCTTCCAGGTGTGCAGTTAGGTCTATGACTTTAATTCTTTATTCTTTTTTATTTTTTTT
>PVKH010021006.1:0-14444 GCA_004027955.1 Chaetophractus vellerosus | reverse complement strand
GGCGCTCAACCACTGAGCTACATCTGCTCCACAATGCCTTTTAAAAACAAGTCTGAGTAAGACACTCCCCTGCTTAAAACCTGTGAGTTACTGCCCATCACCCACAGACTCAATTCCAAGCTCCTTAAGGAGGCTCACAGAATTCCCCAAGGTCTCGCCTGGGCGCAAATTCCTGCTCCACACTTGCTAGTCTGTGCCCTCGAACAAGTTACCTAATCTCTCTGTGTCTCAATTTCTTCAAATGTAAAAAGGAAATACTAACATAGGGTTGTTGTGAAAATTAAATGAGTTAATACATATAAAACCTGATATCAGTATCTGACACATAGTAAATGTTCAATAAATGGTACCGGTTACTATTTATCATTAGTGGTTGTAACACCTTTGCAACCTTATCCATTATTCCCTGCCTTACAGTAACCTGCTCCAAGTTCCTCCACATATATGCCATGCTGTTAAGCACCTCTGTGCTTCTTTGCTAGACATCTGTCACCCTCCCCCAAGCCCAGCTAACATCTCAGTCTTTAGAAAGGATTCTAGTCAAGCAAACCTCCTTTGGCGCGTATCTCATGACCATCCTCTCATCAACACACTCTTTCCCCATGCTGACTCAGGTACCCCTTCTCTGTGCTCCTCTAGCATCCTACACACACATCCATCATTATCTAGGAAGATATGTGTGCATTTCAATGACCTATAGCTGTGTAACAACCTGCCCCAACACTAAGTGGGTTGAAACAGCAGCCATTTTATTTGCTTACAATTCTATGGATCAGGAATTTAGGCAAGGCTTGGCTGGCCAGTACTTCTGTTCCACATGGCATCAGCTGAGCTCATTCACTCAAATGCATTCAGCTAGTGGCTGGGCTGAATAGAAGAGCCACCAATGTTTCAATCACATGTGCGGTGCCTCAGTACTGCTCTCACACTCTTGCTCCAAGGGGAGGGGAACTTGGGCTTCCTCACAGTATGGTGGTCTCAGAGTAGTCAGGCTCCTTATGTGGTGACTGGCTCTAAGAACTAGCATTCTGAGAGGGGTAGAAGCTGCAGATCTCTTAAGACCCAGCCTCATAAGTAGCACAACATTGTTCCCACCACATTCTATTGGCCAAAGCTAGTGACAGGGCCAGTCCAAATTCAAGGGAAAGAGTAAGAAGAATTTGTGACCATCTTGAATCCACCACCATATGTCCCTTTCCCAGGAGGCAAGGACAGAATTCATTTAGTCCTGTATCCCCAGTACCTAATTGGGAATAGTGCTTGGTATGGAGAAGGTACCTCGGAAATTGTTGAACTGACTCCCATGCAGCATAGGAAAGCTCTAGGGGAGGATGAGCTGTCCTAAAAAAAAAAACCAAAAATCCCAGGGTAGCTGCCAAAGCCTCCTCACCCACAACCTCTGCTTCTTGTCAAATCCATCTTCACTTTGCTCCTGGCACAACAAGGTATACAAGCAATGCCAAAGTCACTAATCAAGTACCAGTGTCTCCGACTGACTTTAACACAGATAAAGGGAAGAACTGAAAGAAGTTAGCATAGTTGGAATGTTCTACATGCTTACCTAAAGGACAGACAAAATATAAAATATATCTGTGCAAACATTTCCAACCTCAGTGCTGGAGGGGTAGCAAGAGGATCCCCAATCAAGGGGACTTGCAACTCTCCTTATTTGGGACATTCTAAAAGCCAGTGGCTGGGCGATGAGGCTCACTCTAGAATTCCCTAGAGAAAGCCCTGTTGTTTCTGCCCATGGCTCATGGCCGCAGCCTGAGTGTACTTCAAGAAGGCAGAGCCAGGGGCAGAGCCGTGGGGAGGTGAGAGGGTGAGGGTGAGGCAGCTTGGACCACCAGCAATTATCTGCAGAGAGGATTCTGTGCCTCGTCTACAGCCAGCATGGGCACAGGCGCTCATTTTCTAACGGGCAAACCTCTGGGAGGAAAACAAATACAGCCGATACAACTAAAAAATATCCAAGTAACCAGGTTTGCTTGTTTGTCCATTTTAACATCCTCACCAAGGGATAGATTAGGTCCATGCCTCTCCTGGGGTCCCAAGGAGCCAGGGATGCCTGTAGGCAAACAATTGCAGACAGAGCCCACCTGCCCACCTGGTACCCAACAAAGGTAGGGAAGAAGCTCTCCTACCCTCACTGTAGCTGAGGACAACTTGAAAAATGCTAACCAGCCTGAAAAGAATCACTGACACAAATGAAGAGTGTTCCAGATACATAAAAAAGTAGCCCATTTAGCAATGCTCTGGAATCTCGGAGTGTGGAGTAGCCCAAATTACCATGTTGTCTCATTATGAGGCAACCAAAGGAGAAGAGATACCACAAGGGGCAGGCAAGTGGGAGATAAGTGCAAGGTGAAAACCCCTTTCCTTTGCAATGCAAGCTGGGCAGAAAGAACCCTGACGGTTGCAGGAGGGCAGGTGGGGGAGGGACAATACTTCCCAGGCCACCATGTTCCTTTTCCAGTGTTCTTCATTTCCCCTCAGAATCTAGGTTGTAAAGTAAGAGTCCCATGTCAGACGCCCACTTACTCAACCAACAGCTATCTACTGATCACCTAAGACAGGCCAGGCCCCATTCCAGGCACCAGAGATAGCAACAACCTAAGACACAAGGTGTCTGCTCCGTTGGAATTTTCCAACAAGCAAATAAAAAATCCAGTGAAAAGGTCATTTCAGATCATGATAATTGATATGAAGAGAATAAATTTGGAGAATGGGATGTGTGATAGAGAAAGCTTCTTTACATAGAGAAGGTGACATTTGGAGCTGGGCCTGGAGACTGTGGGAGAAAAGGGCCCCAGGCAGAGGGAACAGTGAGTACAGCCTTGAGGCTAACTGGGCTTGGTGTTTTGGGGGTACACAAAGAGGGCCAATGTGAACAGAAGAAGCACAGATCGAGGAAAAGTGGTTGAGATAGATAGGAGTCACATCCTGCAAGGCCTTGTATATCATCGTAAGGAATTTGGATTTTATTTCACGCCATACCTTGCTTAAACATTACTACTCCTAATTTTTTAGCACTGTTATACTGCATTGAGTCAGAGTCCAAGATGGTCCAAAGCAGGGGTCCTCCAAGTGTGGTCCCAGAGCAGTGGCGGCAGCACCACCCTGGGAATTTGTTAAAAATGCACAGTGCCAGGGAGTGGATGTGGCTCGAGTGGCTGAGCACCTGCTTCCCACATGGGAGGTCCCAAGTTAGATTCCCGGTGCCTCCTAAAAACAAACAACAAACAAATGAGAAAACCAAATCAAGGGAGCCGATGTGGGAGTCGGGGTTCATCCCCAGCCTGGGTACCTAAAAGAAAAAAAAGGAAAAGGAAAGTGTCAGGTCCTACCACGGATCTACTGATTCAAAACTCCAGGGATGGGGCCCAGTAATTTGTGTTCCATAAGCTCTCCAGGTGGTTCTGACACATGGTAAAGTTTGAGAATCGCTGTGTCAGAAAAAAAGGACTTTCTAGACTGGTGAAAATTGCTTAAGTGCAAGCACATTGTTAAAGAAGACAAAGAAATGTGTCTTGCATATTTTATTTTATTTTTTTTTATTTTATTTTTTTTATTTTTTATTTTTTTGTGTCTTGCATATTTTAGTAGAGTTTCATATAAAAGAATGAAATAAAAACAGCACATAGAACCTGACTGACCTTTTCTGGACAACTCATGATCTTCATTATATGGGCTGAAAAACAATGATGCTGTTAGGGTCTAAAAAAGCAGATTTGCCCCTATACCTAATGCCCCCAAGTGGCTATTCTTTATGACATTTTGTGCTTACTTTTTAGAATTGCTCTATAGCTTTCTCTGTCCTTAAGTATTTACTTTACCTATTCATACATATAAGAAAATAAAAATAGTTACTTATTAAGAACTTAATATGTATCAGTATATCAGACGCTAAGCTTCAACACCACTGTAAGTAGATATTATTACCAATTTGAAGTAGAGAAATAATACATTATAGTGAGTATAACCAACACTGCTGATTTCTAAATGTGATTGTGGCTGAAAGGGGTAGTCTAAGGAGGTTAATGTAGTTGAAAGAAAGATAGAGGACAATTTAGGGACTGTATAACACAGTGATTTCGGTGGTGGATGATGATTGTGTGTTCCTCTATTACAAGATGTTAAGAATATGGAGAGAAAAAATACTGCAAGAGGTGAAGTCGTATGCCCAAGACACACAACTAGTAAAGGACGATGTTGAAATTCAAACCCAAATGTTTTAGTCATCTATTGCTGAGTAACAGATGACCCCAAACTTGTCCCTTAAAGCAACAAACATCGGTTATCTCATCTAGTTTCTGGGAGTCAGGAATCCAGGAGGGGTGGGCTTTGTGTTTGTGTCTCGGAGTCTTTCATGAGGTTGCTGTCAAGCTGCAGCCATCTGAAGGACAGGAAGGTCCATCTCAAAGCCCATTCACGTGGCTACTGGCAGGAGGCTTCAGGTCCTTACCAAATAGTCTTCTCCGTGGAGCTGATCACTGCATGACAACTGGCTTCCTCCAGAGCAAGTGGTATGAGAGAAAGAGAGAGCAACCAAAATGAAGTAGGCAATGTCTTTTATAGCCTAAGCTGAGAGGCAGCCTACCATCACCTCTGGGGTATTCTGTGGGTCACTTAGGCCAATCTTGCTACAGCATGGGAGGGAACTACACAAGGGTATGAATATTAGGAGGTGGAGATCACTGGGGATCTTGGAGGCTGGCCACTACACCAACTCTATCTGACTTGGAAGCACAGAATTTCTAGTTATTCCTTCAGCAAAGGTTTAATCATTTCCACATCCTGTCCTGGACTCTGGGTGCTATTGATAAATACAACAAACATAATCCTTATGCTCCAGCAGCTTAAATTCTAGCAAATAGGTAAGCAAACAAAGATATAGTTACAATTTGTGAGAAATACTAGCAACTCTATAAACACAGCGCAGTGATTTTTTTTAAAAGGGGAGGGGTGGAAAGGACAGAAGGAGGTGGGGTGGAGAGACTCATTTATCCAAAGTGGTAAAGCTGAGAAGGTGCCTGTTAAGAGGTAATCTCTCCACTGGGCCAGCACCCCACGCGGGCCAGCACTCCTGTGTGGGCCAGCTTCCTTTTCACCAGGAGGCCCCAGGAATTGAACCCTGGACCTCTTATATGGTTGATGGGAACCCAATCACTTGAGCCACATCCACTTCCCTTAATAGTTAATCTTAATAAGGTCTCCAAACTTTGTGAACTAATCAATAAAAAAACAATTTGAGCAGTCACTCCCAAAACATGGATATTTTATTCAGTTTTAACTTACATATATGTCAATCCATATGTATATATACACATATACATATTTATATATTCAACTATATAAGTATACTGGATGCCTAATAATATACAGAAAAATAGAAAAAGTAGAAATATAAACTATTTTAACTTTTTATAAAGTTATTAAAATCATTTTGCCCTCATCTTGGAAATTATTATTAATTTTTTGATGAGAGTTATGCAATTGATTTTGCTTCATTAATTTTTAATCCTTTGTGATTATAAGTTTGGATTCTAAATTGATATTTCAGTATTTGGTTTCAGTGGCTATCAGATACGGAAAAGATAGCTCTCAAAAATATCTAGATGAAAATAAGAGAAGGGCTTTATTGGTTGGCCTTACTAAATTATGATACTTGTTTTTTAACCTTATCCAGCAATTAGGCAAAGTTTTTAATAAAAGTTGGATATTAAATTTCTCTTTTCCCTTATGTCAATTAGTTGTTTGTACAAACTAATGAGAAATGGGTCAAAGTCAACTAAAACTGTTTAGTTACAGTTTTTAAAAGGTTAAAAATAATGTTTAATGTGAAGTATATAGATATGAAAGCTTTTAAAGGGGCATATTTATTGTATTTTTGGCAATAGAATCACTTAACTATTGGAGATTCTCCAAATATCCATTTTCAAAACCCTCTCCTCATAACATTAAATGTAGTGATGTCCTCACCTGATGTTTAAAGGTCATATTTATCTGGGAAATTTCAAAAAATCTTGGTCAAATTCTTTTGTTTACGGTTTTACCTGGAAACATGGCTGAAGAAGTAGTTACTGGGAGTTGGAAGAAGGCCTTGTTGTTCAGCTGAGTTGATATTATTAGGAAAATCCCCAAACTTAGTCTCTTTATGGAAAATCTTTTTAAACTACTAATCCATTTAGGGAGATGTTTAGTTAAACCCAGATTACATGGGATTCATATTCTGGTATTGGAGAACTAGGTAATTCTGGTTAACCCTCCCAATGAGACGAATTAGCAAAACAAAACATTAAATATACTGGAAAGTACCAGAGAGATATTATGATAGTGAAATATATATATATAGTTATAAATAATAATATATATAATATATTAAATATATATGATATATATATATTATAGAGACCAAAGGAGCTGAGTCTGGCTTTTGGGGCTGCTTTTTCCTATGTGGAATAAGCCAGTTTCTAAGGGAGGAACTGAGAGGCCAAGAGGCTGAACAGCCAGACCATAATAAGTGTCTCACATGTCCCAGAAACTTAAATCTTTCTGTTCATATGCCATTTGAGCCCTGAATCTCAGCAGAGTTGCAGCTAACACCTACCCTCCAATGCATTGGACTTACGCAGGACAACTAACAAAAGGATCATGATGGACAATGCTCATCCCCCAAAACAGAGAGTATCTACAACTGCAAGTAAGATAGTGCCATCCATCTGCCCCAAGGGGTCTAAGCCCCCATCATTTTCTCAACTGGAAGAAAAGTGGACATCACCATCCCCAGAATCGTCAAGACTGAGGAATGAACAAACATAAGGGGGGAATGCAGCTATGGACCAAAGTAGACTTTTTATTATTCTAGTAATGGAAGGACTTGTAACATTGATATAAAGATAGTGGTTACCAGAGGTTCTGAGAGGAAGGAGAGGGAAGAATAGTTGTACCGTGGGGCATTTTGGGGACATTGGAATTGTTCTGCATGCTATTGCAATGAACGATACAGGCCATTATACATTTTGTCAAAACCTATAAAACTGTACAGTGCAAAGTATAAACCATAATGTGAACTATAGACCATGTTTAGTAGCGATGCTTCAATATTTGTTCATCAAGTATAACAAATGTACCACACTAATTAAAGATGTTATTCATAGGGGAAAGTGTGAGAGGGGGAGGGAATGGGGTATATGGAAATCCCCTATTAAAAAAAAAAAAAGTCTCACAGAGCTAAGATCAGATTTGGTGCCCAGCACCACCAAACAGAGATAGTCCTGGTAAATATCTTTGCTTTTGGATGGGCCACTGAAGAACAGTTCCCTAGGAACTATGGAAACCAAAATAAGGCCCAGAAACTCAGTTTCATAAGACCTGAAATTGAACTAAAGGGATCCCAAAATACTAGTGCCCCAAGTACCTGGAAGAAGTAAATATAAATTAACTCTGGGGAATGATGAAAGCAACTTTGAACACTAATTATTTCTCCAAATAATTTTTAAAACACAAATATCTAGATACAATCAGAAGAACAGACAAACAAGGAGACAAGACCATATGAATGAAACCCAAGAAAATATAGACACAAGGCTCAGATAGTGGGGTTTGTAGGCATTGACTTTCAAAGAATTTAATCTCTTCATAATTCATTCAAAGAGATGAAAATCAAGTTGAAAGTTTGGGTAAAGAACTGAAAACTATTTTTTAAAAAGCACCAATGAAAATGCTAAAACTAAAAAATAATAATAACCGAATTAAGACACAACGAATGGATTTTACAATGGATTTACAACATAGCTGAAGAGAGGATTCATGAGGTGGAAGAAAATATCCAGAATGAAACAAAAAGTGAAGGAAAAATCAGAAGAGAGTAGAAGAGATACAAAAAAGCACTTCCCAAATTATCTGTGGTGAAGACCACATTTTGTTAGTTTTCTTCTTTTTTTTTTTTTTAACATCCAATAAGGTACAGATACTTTGGTAAAGTATAATTCAAAGAATAACTAGAACAATTAAAGAATTTAAAAATGACAAATTTGTATTGTATTTTATTGTATTCAACAGTCATAAAATTACTCTGCCAATTGCTATAAAGGTTTAAAATGGCTTGCTCTAAATTTTTGTACTTATTTATTTCTCACACCATTACACTGACAAAATACCCATGAAAAGATTTAATATCTATTTAATTGAAGTCCCAGAGGGTGAGGAGAAAAATAATGGAACAGAAATTCTTAAACTTTCCCAAAACTAATTAAATACATCAATTGACAGATTCAAGAAATCTTAGAAACCCCAAACTGGTTAAAATAAAGAAAACCACACCTGGGCACTTAATAGTAAATCTGCTAAAAACCAAAAATGAGGAAAATATCTTTAAAGCATCCAGATAAAAAAAGATCGATTGTCATCAAAGAAACAATAATTAGACTGACAGCTTGTTTCACAGAAACAACACTGGAAGCCAAAGGACAATTGAATAATAGCTTCAAAGTACTGAAAGAAAATAACTGCCAACCCTGAATGCTATTACCAGTGAAAATGTATGTCAAAAATGAAAGTGAAAAGAAGTATGTTCAGACAAACCAAAACAGGGAGAATTTATCCCCAGCAGACCCCAACTGAAAAATGGATTAGCTGTTATTTATAATTATAAATATTACTCAAGTCTTTGTTTCTTTATTTGTTTATATTAAGGAGTATCCTTCAGGCAAAATAAAATGATCCCAGATGGCAGGTCAGAAATGCAAGAAGAATGATAAATATAAATGAATGTTGACTATTTGAAACAATAAAAATAATGTCTTGTGGTGAATTTTATAAAGGATTATAATACACACAACAATAGCATTAAGAAAGGAGGGAAATAAATGAAGTTATAGTGTTTTAAGGTCAATGCGTGGTGTGGGAAGAGGGAAAACAATGAATTAGTATTATATTTTTGATAAGAATATATATATTTAAAATGTCTAGTGTAACCACTACAAATATTTATAGGATTAAAACAATTTTTAAAATCCTCAACCAATGTAAAAGAAAGCAAGAAATGAAAAAAAAAAAAAAAGGAATGTAGAACAAGCAGTACAAATTTAAAAGTTAAGATGGTATGGCTGTATGTTATTGAAGCCCCTTTCATTTAGAGGTGGAGTGGACACCACTATCCCAGAATCCTCAGGATTGGGGAATGAACTATGGATTAGAGTGGACTTACTGTTATTCTACTATAGATTTACTGTGATTCTAGCAATGGAAGAAATTACAACATTGATGTGGAGGCAGTGGCCACTGGAGGCTCTGAGCACAAGGAGAGGGAAAACAGGTGTAATACAGGGGCATTTTCAGGACTTGGGAATCGTCCTGAATGACACTGCAATGACAGATATAGGCCATTATAAACCTTGCCATAACCTACAGAATTGTGTGGGAGAGAGTGTAAACTACAATGTAAACTATAATCCATGCTCAGTGGCAATGCCCCAAAATGCGTTTATCAATTGCAATGAATGTACCACACTAATGAAAGATGTTGTTTATGTGGGAACATATGGGATGTGTGGGGAGTGGAGCATATGGGAATTTCTATATTTTTATGTAACATTTATGTGATCTAAGTATCTTTTAAAAAATAAAATATATTATAAATAAATAAATAAATAAATAAATAAATAAATAAAAGCTAAGATGGTATATTTCAGCCCATAAAATGTTAGGAATTAGACTACCTGTAAATGTTTAAATTTCCTGATTAAAAGGCAAAGATTGTCATACTATTACATTGAAATATATATTCTATTTTCAAAAGATAAATCTAAAACATAAGCATTTTCAAAGATTGAAAATAAAATGATGGAAAAGATATACTATACAAACAGCAATCAAAAGAAATCTGGCATAATTATAACAATATCAGACAAATACATTAGATAAAAAGAGAGTCACCTCATGATGATAAACCAATTAAACTAATCAGGAAGATATAACAATTTTAAATTTGTATGAAACAAATAGCAGAGCCCCCGATTTCATTAAGCAGAAACTAACATAACTAAAAGGAAAAATAGATATGGGAATTTTAACATACCTATCCAAGATCTGATAGAACAACCAGACAAAATCAGTTTTTATTTAAAGGAATATACTTTTATAAAATTGACCTAATGCACCTGTATAGAACACTGCACCCCATACATGCAGAATACACATTTATTTCAAACATGAAAATTACAAAATTTTGGGTCTTAAGCAAATCTCAACAAATTTCAATGAAATCATACAGATTATGTTGCCCAACTAGAAGTGGAATTAAGCTAGAAATCAATTTTTTAAGAAAGATATTCAGAAAATTGCTATATGCCTGGAAATTTTTAAATATACTTCCAAATTAACCCATGGAGTCAAAGAAAAACTCACAATGGGAGTTGGAAAATATTTTGAACAGAATAAGAATGAAAATATGACTAATCAAAATTTATTTAGTGCAGCTAAAGCTGTACTAAAAGGAAAGTGAATAGGCTTGAATTTCTTCAAGCTAAAAGAGGGTATCTTCAAAAAAAATTATGGTCAATAGTATACTTTTTGGTGAAATGATAAGCACTCTACCTCATTAATATAGATAAAATAAAATTAATACCACAATGAGGGAAGCGAATGTAGTTCAAGTGGTTGAGCACCTGTTTCCCATGTATGAGATCCTGGGTTCAATCCCTGGTACCTCCTAAAAAAAATAAATTAATTAATACCACAATAAGATTCTACTACACGCTTAACAGAATGGATAAAATTCAAAAGATTGACAATGCCAAGTATAGAGGAGTAGAAGAGGATAGTTAAAACTTATAGTGCTGGTAGAAATGTAAATTGGAGCAATCACTTTGGAAAACTGTTTGGGATAGCTACTAAGTATGAATAAATATGTGCTTATATTCATTCATAAACACATTTCATATAATCTAAGAATTCACTTTTAGGTTTATATTCACTAGAACTACATATACTTATATAACCTGGAGACAGATCTAAGTGCCTTATAAGCCTCAGGCAGGACGGGGGGTGGGGCAAGACCTTTGATAGAAGTGAAGGAATTATAAAATACAAGACAATCCCATAGTACTTTTTCTTTTCTTCTGGGAGACTTTGAATAGAATAGCTTTGTGACCAAGTGTTTTAGAGGGGCTTGATCATCTGGGAGCCTTTGAGGTAACAGTCATTACGCTGAGTATTGGATCCAAATTCAACAGGTATAAAAGTAGAGAATACAGTTAGTACCCCAGAACTATGATACAAAGAGGAGACGGGTCACAAAAACAGAATAAGAAACCCAGTACAGATGCTGAAGATAGCAAGATAGGTTGACTTGGAAGTCCTCTGAACTACCAAATTAGGATTATCCCAAATTATCCCTGACCAGCGATTGTGGTCAAGTGGCTCTAGATACAAGGAATGGAAGTGTGACAGGACAAGAAACTAGAGAAGGCATCATATAACTCCTCCTTTAAACACACACACACATAACACACACACACATACCAGCAAGCGTGTTTTTTTTATTTCATCAGGACTCCCAGAGCACCCTGTACATTTCTCTATTCTAGAATGTATAAGACAAAAGTTAATGGCATTCCCATCCACTGTCCACTACACTGGATTTGTTAAGAACAAAGACAAGATTTTACTCATTTTGAACCCAAAGTAACTAGCATAGGAGGCTCTCAATAAATGCTTAAAATTAGTGAGCAGACAATGAAAGATGAATGATGAAGTTCTGCTTGCAAGAATCAGAGTTCGGGAACTGCACAATCACCTACGAAAACCCACCAAGTAGAGTGAAATGAACATCCTTTCCACAGTTCTCTCTGACCTGACCCATACTTTATCACCAACAAAATTTCCCCAACCTTGCAGGGAGTAGTCTGGAGCCTGAGGGCACATTTCTTGTTTTTCCTTAATTCACCAAAAATATTCCATCAGTTGACTGATGATAACCTTGAATGTTGCTTCCATTTTCATCTCCAGATCTGGGTGAAACTAGATTCCTACAGTGACTGTGACAAAAATGGATGTGTACAATACAAGTTGGAAATTCCAGTTCTTCATGATTCCCAAATTGATAAACTTGCTCCAAGAAAATCACATGTAATAAGATACTGCAAAATAATTTTTCAGCATTATAAAATGATTTTAATTACTAGTTTCACATTTCAGTGTTAAGTTCCTAGCAACCTCTCTTAGGAAAAACTGTTCTTATTCTAATATTATGTCCTTCCTACTTTTGGTGGTGAAATGTCCTTTCCTTTATGATATGATCAGAGTAATAGTTGCTTATGATTTTTTAATACCTGTTGTTGATGAAATTAAAAAGTTGGAAACCCTATACACATTATTAAATTTAAATATACATATAAACAATACCTTCAATCTCAAATCCTATGTTCTAAAAAGTTGAGGTAGAATATCTCTCAAGAGCATGGATGCAAAAAATTACTAACAAATTTTTAGGAAATAGAACCTAACATTATAGAAAAAAAAAAATGATACACCATGACCAAGTGAGATTTACCAAAGAAATGCAAGGTTGGTTTAACATTCAAAAAGGAATCAGTTTAATTCACCATATTAACAGATTATAAAATGAAAACCACACGATGAACTGAATAGATACACAAAATGCATTAGACAAAATCCAACATTTACTTCTGATTTTAAAATAAAAAAAAAATCCAACACGCGTCCTGGGTTCGGTTCCAGTGCCTCCTAAAGAAAAAACAAACAATGAGCAGACAATGAGCAAAATCAATGAGCAGACAACAAGCGCAAACAATGAGCAAAAACAACGAGCAAACAGACAAGGGAGCCATCTCAGGGGAGGAAAAATTAATAATAATTTTTTAAAAAAGACATTCAGATTAAAAAGGAAGAAAAACTGTCCTTTTTCACTGACAACATTATCATCTATGTAGAAATCTGATGAAATCTACAAAAAACCTAGCAGGACTAATAAGTGAATTAAACAGTGTTGCAGGATGCACAATTAATACACATAAGTCAATTATATTTCTATACTCTAGCAACAACCAGAAATTGAAATTAAATACAAAATATCATTAACAAAAGCATTAAAAATTATGAAATACTTAAAGAAAATATGACAGAAATTTGAAAAACTTGCACATTAAAAACTACAAAACATGGGTACAATAAATTAAAGAACTAAATAAATTGAGATATATATTGTGCTCGCAAATTGGAAGTCTCGATGTTCTTAAGAGGTAGGTTCTCTTCCAAGTCAGCTATAGATTCAATGTAATCCCAATTAAAATCCCAGCAGACTTTTTTTTGCAAAACTGATTTTGACAAGCTAATTCTAATATTTATATGGAAAGACAAAGGAACGAGGAGATCCAAAACACCTTTCAGAAAGAACATAGTTGGAAGGTTCATACTACCTAATTTCAAGACCTATTATGAAGCTATTGTAAGCAAGGTGGTGAGGTATTGGTATCAAGGTAGACATGATGCAAATGAAATGAAATTGATTTTTATATATTAATCTTGTATCCTGCAACATTGCTTAGCTCACTGATCAATGCAGCAGGAAAGTCCAGAAATAGACCCATACATTTACGGACAATTGATTTTTGACAAAGGTGTAAAGGAAATTAAGTGGAGGGAACATAGTATTTACAACAAACGGAGGGAAGGAACACAAAATGGCATGAGGAAACGTTTGAGTGTGAAGGATATGTCCATTATCTTGATTGTGGTGAGGGGGTGTGTGTGTATGTGTATGTATCTATATCTTTATCTATATCTATCATCTTTCTATTGTCAAAATATCAAATCATGTACTTTAAATATGTGCTGCCTCTTGTATATCAATTATGTTTCAATAAAGCTATTTTTTTAAAAAAAGATTTGAGGTAGAAAGTTGTGTCAGCATCAGTAGTAATACAAATGCTAATAGTTGATTAGACTCCAATAGCTGACCTAGACACAAACTACCATTTGTAACTCTTTCTATGTGAAAATGCTTTTTTGGTATCCAATCAAATTATAAACTCTTGAAGTGCAAACTATCTATACTCTCATTACTTGTCCCTATATTGGGCAATAAATTAAAAAAAATCTTTTGCCCAGAGAAATACTGAATCAATACAATTTCATGAGAATATTCAATTTGCACAAACCATTCACCAGGTATGATTTGTGCATATTTGCTCATTTATTTATTTATTTTTTTTTTTAAAGATTTATTTATTTTATTACATATCTCCCCTTCCCCCCCGTTGCGGCGACGCGCCGAGAGTGGTCACTGCGCAGGCGCGGCTTTCCCCGCTTGTGGGCGGCTTCTGCTTCCATCACGGCCGGCTTTTTCAGTTCGCGGGTGGCTGGCTGTGCTCGATTTGCAGGCGACCTGCCCTGCCCGTGGCGGCTTTTGCCTGTCCGTG
>PVKH010021005.1:0-14449 GCA_004027955.1 Chaetophractus vellerosus | reverse complement strand
CCTGGCCTATTTCAGGAATTGCACAAAGCCAGGGTGGCTGAAGAGGAGGGAGCCATAGAGAGTCAGAGAGGAAGAGGAGAGGGAGAGGGGTCCATATCATGTAAAAACTTTCTGGGCTACTGTGGGGACTTTGACCAAATTTTGAACAAAAACACCTTTAATTGAGGTTGTGATTTGAAACAAATGTTGGGAAACCAAATGAATTAGTGATATGAGATATCATGAATTATGGGCAAATTAATGTCATCTTAAGTAAACTCAGTGGTTTATAAGGTAGACTGATTTAAAGGAAAAATATACATTGGGAAAGGGTGACAGAGCTCAGGCAGGGAAAGAAGGGCATTTGTGCACTGAAGAGCACCTAGCATGGGGTGTTGGTGTTCAGAGGAGTAAAGAAGGCTTTCTTGCAGTAGGGCAACCAGCAGGGAGGCATCAAGCTCAGGTGAGAGGAGGAGGGCATCTCTGCGGGAAGGCGGTGCAGGTGGGGTTAGTGGAAGTTTGATTACATACAGGGGATGGATCCAATGGGTTAAATCTACTGAGGATAATGGGAACATTATCTCATTGTCAGAGAAGGGAATTATAAATACAGAAAAGAAGAAAGCTAAAATGAACCCTATGGTGCTGGATTGGAATTAGAAGTATCTGTGTGAATTAAAAGAGTTTGATAAATAAATAGAAATAGAGATATCGATGTGTATGTACATACATACGTTCCCTAGCCCCCAAGAGCAGTGAGCACACAGAGAGCCCAGATCTTGGCTTCCAAATACCATTCACCTTTAAAAAGAAATAGGGCTCCTTGGAGAAGGAATAGGAGGACCAGGAAGAGAACAAGATATGCCTGAGACAGCTTGTGCCAAAAAGTAAGAAAGTGCTCAATATGATGTGTCAAAAGGACACAGAAATCAACTTAAAAAGGCTCACATTAGTCAAATCAGGGAAAGCCTGAGCATCAAAATAAATAATGAGATTATAACCCATTAAATAACCAGGAAACCATGAATCTATACCAATATAAATAAATGAATAAATTGAAAGTTTATTGAGGGACAGGATACTTACATAGGCTTAAAGCTATGTAAAAATACTTAGCTACAAAGGGGAAAAGTAAATTTATGGTAGAGAAGCCTGGCAGACACCATCTTAATCAAGTACTCAAACTTAATCACCAATAATGGGACAAATCAAAATCATGTACCACCTTATAGGAAATAAAGAGAACACTTATAGAATAAAGAATAAAGCATCACTTCTGTGACATTCATGCCAAAGATTCTTAACCTGAATCTAATCATGAGAAACCATCAGACAAACCTAAAATGAAGGACATTCTGCAAATGAACTGTCTGTAGTCTTCAAAAGTGTGAAGGTCATGAAAGTCAAGGAAATACTGGGGACCTGTTGCTAATTGAAAGAGATTAAGAAACAAAACTACACCTGAAAGCAATGCATTCTGAACTGGATTCTTTTGCTGTAAAGGATGTTATTGGGGACAATTGGTGAAACTTGAATTAGGTTTGATGATTAGATGGTAGTGATGTATCGATTATTAATTTCCTGATTTTGAGAGTTTTGTTGTGATTATGTAGGAGAATGTCCTTGTTTACAGAAAATCATACAAAGGTATTCAGGGCTAATGGAGCTTCCTGTCAGCAACTACTCTCAAAATGGTTAGAGGGTGAAGAGGTTTTGTACAGTCAACTTTTCTGTAAGTTTGACATTGCTTCAAAATTAAATATATATTAAAAATTAAAAACTGATACATGGCTATAATCATGAATAGACCAATGAACATGACACATTGCTAAATAGTTTTATTTTTTCCTTAATTTTTTTCTATTTTTAAAGAGATTAGGAAGTAAATAGGTGTCCTGGTTCTGGAAAGGAAGAGATTGTGGCACTTGGAAAGACACAAGCAAAGGATTCAGTGGTAACCCAGACTGTCACCTTATTTGATTACAGCATTTTAGAAGTATATGTATTTTTAAAGTCAATTCCACTAATATATGAGTTGCTGAATTTCTTGATATTATTTCCAGATGGCTTCTAGTACTAAAGATAACTTGCTTATTTAGACTATCTGTGTGAGTTAATGTTTATTGTAGATAAAGTTATCCCCTAAACTATTTTTAGACTCCTTATCACTTAAATTGCATTCTGTTAATTTTCATTAGTATTTTACCCTCATTCTGAGAATTATATTTAATTCTGAGGTAATTCAGTTTGCTAAATACTTGTTTGTTTATGTGATTAGAAGTACAGTTTGCAAGTAGTAAACTCTCTTTTGCTTCTGTTCCTATAGTTAAGGATGCCACCTCATCACCTAAATGGGAATCATGCTAACTTCCTCCATCTCCCTTCCCCCAACACTCACACACCCACCCACACCCTATACCTAATCCTTTAGTTACATTGCTTTTCTCTCTCTTTTTCTTGGAACACCTCTGCCTGAAGTCATCTCTGAAAAGCCTTAATAATAACATTGATAAGGTAATAAATAATAGCAAACACTTTATATAGGGTTTACTATATGTTAGGCACTGATCCAAGGGCTTTGCAAATGTTATTTCATTTGATCCTTATTGAACTGCTATAATTATCCCCATTTTATTGTAGAGGAAACTACACAGATGTACAGAGAGGCCAAGTTCCATGCCCAAGGTCACACAGCTAAAAGGACATGGAGCTGGAATGTGGATCCAGGCAGTGTGACACTAGGATTGAGCTCTTAACTATCCCTCAGTCCTGCCCAGTCTCACCTGAGCAGATTGGGATCCTCATTTGCTCCCATGGCTTCTTGTGCATACATCTTTATTTTTATCTTATATTATAATTGTATATTTATTTACTGGTGCCCCTAAAAGGCCAGGAGATTCTTCTCTTTTTAGTTTTTAAAAATTATTTGTATTATTTATATTTATTATTTATATAATTTTATATTTATAAAAGTCTAAGAATATAATAAATTCATTTCAACACTTAGCGTTTTATAACACTTGCTTCAACAATCACTTTCTTTATTTTCTTTCTGGTTTTCCCAAAGTATTTTCAAGCAAACCCCAGAAATCATGAAATTTTATCTGGGGTTTGTTTGATAAATTCTATACTTGATATTTATAGATAAAATTCTATAAAAATTTAAATAGAATCCCTAAGGAAAAAGGATTTTTTTTATATACCCATACTTACATTATCACAGCTATCAAAATTAACTTTAATTACTATCCTCTTCTCTCCCTACCTTAATAAATTGCTGGCCTAACTCAAAAAAAAAAATTACTATCTTCTTGATCATGAGTTTCTTACAGGTAGAAATCCTTTCATCTCAATCCCTGAGTGTCTAGCACACTACCAAATATATACTGGAGTTTAATAAACGTTTGTTGTATTTCAAAAGTTTGTTTTTAAGTTAAAACCATAACGTTTATCCCCCCAGAAGCAATGTTATAAATAACAATCAGGTTTTCGGGTTAAATGACAACTCCCAATTAATGCACAGTGAAGCTTAAATGGTGCTAAGGTGTAGGCCTGAGCTTCTCAGTGCCCTGAACCCCAAACTGTTTTATCTTTGTATATTGAGTCTGGGGAAAACCTGAGTCTGATTTAGCAGTAAGCCCTGCCTTGAGTTTTCTTGTTCCTGTGTCAGTCACATAGGACATAAGGACAAGGGCTAAACTGGATGGAAGTGTTCATTGGTAAAGATTTCTTAGAAGGAAATATGGCAGCACCCACCAAAAAATACTATCCTTGCCAGGAAGTTTTCCCATAGAAATACTTATGCATGTGTGCTAACATATATGTACAATGTGTTCATTGCCATATTATTTGTTATAGTAAAAAAATCAGAGATAACCCTAAGTGTCCATTATCAGGGGCATATTTCCGTAAATTATGATTCATCCACTCAGTGGAGTGTCAAGCAGCTGTTCACAAAGGAGGTAGATCTATACATGCTGACCTAGTGTTGAAGGCAGACCACTGTAGAGCAATCCACACATCTGATTCCCTGTGGATAAAGATGTGTGTGTGTACCCTCCTATTCATGTATGATATTTTTAAAAGGCAGGAAGAAGACACACTAAACTGTTAGCTATGGTAGCCAGTAGGTTGGGGAACAGAACTAGGTAGAAGTAAAAGAGGCTATCATATTTTACTCTTTGTACCTTGGTATTGAATGAATCTTTTAAATGTAAAAATTTATCTGTGTATCAGATGATTCTTAAGTCAAATTTTTTAATTGAAGGCCTGACACGCAAAGTGCTATACTTTACTGAAAAGAGTCTTCACTGATTTGAAAATATGAAATTTTACCCTTTTGAGGTTTTAGATGAGCAAAGGCTGAAATGCTTTTAAAGTATGATTAACAAAGTTAACTTATTCAGCAAACCCTTATTTAACATCTCCTGTATGAGGGGAACTGTGCCAGGTGCAGGAAGGGATGGAAGCAGTATGAAACAGCCCCTACTCTCCTATACTTTGTCATGGGGAAAAGATACATTGTATCTCAAATGACTCATGGTGATGAGGGCCATGAGAATAACAGTGACACAGATGTGAATGGTCCAACATGTTCAGGATCTTTAACATGAGGTTTAAAAAAAAATCAATCCCCTGTCTCATTTTTTTTGTTAAATTTTAGTTACAAAATGCCACAATGTCTTCTTATTTGTGGATTACTCTGGAGTGACACATACATAGTTCCAAGAACACTGGGATTACTTTTACACATTAAAAAAACAACAGCAGTGACAACAGGAAGCCCACAGCATTTGCACTGCCTATCCAGCTTACAATATCACCTTTTGCTAGTTCCATCCACCCATCTATCCTACTGTGTATTCGTTCACTCGTTCAAACACATAATTATTCAATTTCTACTTTGGCATTGTTAGATACTGAAGATAAAGCAGTGAAAAATAAACTTTTATTTTAGAAAACATGTTTTAACATTTAAAAATACTGAGAGTCTCCATGCAGTTCTAAGGCAAAAGTTAGAAAGGGGCAAGTGTCATTAAAGCTTTGCTTATTGCATTTCTTTCTTATGTTCACAGACCATGAGCATAATAATTGTATGACTGATTTACAGAAATCTCGACCTTGGGTGTTTTTCCTGCTGCTAATGATTTAGGTCTTAATTGAAATACACAATTAGAAGATAAATTATCAAAACCTGGGTGGATTTACAAGTTACAGACGCAAAAGAAAATACAAACCTCTCAGCTTTTACTTCATCTTGTACATATAGATGTTTAAACTATAGACTATCCAATTTTATTGTTCCTGGAATCTCTTCTTGTTATTGTCAATATGTTAGGGTTTTATTTCTCATATCAAAATAAATGTTGAAAGATATTGAGGATATATCGTATGTAAGATTTTCCCAACTTTTTTTCTTAATTGATCAGTACACTCTGATGTTTATATCATGAGATCATAGGTGAAGGTATTATAGTGGCATATAGTTGGTAAAGTGAATACAACAGGGAATATGAAGACAGAATATGTGAGTCAAAACTCTGCCACTTGCTAGTTGGTAACTTCTGCAAATTACAGCTCTACTCTCAGCTTCTGTTTTCTCAGCCACAAAATAGTGGAAGATTTCTTAGAGATTAAGTAAAAATATGCTAAAATGCTTTGCAAGCTATAAAACACTAAAGATATTTTGTGTATGTAGTCAACATTACTTCAGATAAATAGAAATGAACAATAGACATTATATTGATGGTGAGATACTATTCTAATGTCAGGAACAAAATACCAATGCCTATTTTCATCATCAATGTTTTCAACATTCTTCTATAATTATAGACCAGCATTGTCCAGTAGAATTTACTGTGATGATGGAAATGGTCTACGTCCATGCTATCCAATATGGTACCTATTACCCACATGTGTTTTTTTTATTTAAATAAATTAAAATAGAATTAAATTAAAATTTCAGTTCCTGAATCAAACTAGCCACATTTCAAGAACTCATTAGCCACATGTGACTAGTGGCTATCATACATGTTATCTCTGGACAGTGCATATATAGAACATTTCCATCATTGCAGAACATTCTATTGGACTAAAAGTTCCATTGGTCTAGAATTATAGAACGATGGTGAATAATAGTGATGATGAAAATATCACATATCCATCCAACATGTCATTTTATTATTTTATTTTATTTTTTATTAGAGGAGTCATGAGTTTACAAAATAATTGTGCATAACATACAGGATTCCCATACATCACTCCACCAGCAATATCTTACATTGTTGTGGAACATTTGTTACAAATGATGAAAGAACATCACCAAAATATTAGTGCTGACCATAGTCCATACCTTATATTTGGTGTATTTTTCCCATAAACCACCTATCGTTAACACTATATACCAGTATTGTATATTTGTTATAGTTCATGAGAGAACGTTCTCATATTTGTACTGTTAACCACAGTCCATTACTACACAGGACTCACTATGTTATACAGTCCTATGCCTTGTACAATCCATCCAAAGCGTACACTCAGTGGCCCTCTGTTTCATCATAGCATTGGGCTGTCATCACCCCAGTCAATTCTAGAATGTTTTCATTATTCCAAAAGGAAAAATCTATATCCCCTTATACCCCATATTGTTGACCCTTAGCATTGATATAGTACCTTCTTTGCCATTGATGCAAAAATATCACAATATTACTGTTAACTATAGTCCATAAGTTACATTAGTTGTATTTTCCCCCTGTATCACCATATTCTTAACACCTTGTAATAGTGATGTACATTTGTTCTAGTTCATAGAAAAAGCATTCTTGTATTTGTACTATTAACAATAATCATCATCCACCACCAAGTTCATTATGTTATACAGTTCCTAGATTATTCTCTAGCTTTCTTTCAATTGACATTTACATCCATAAACTACCCCTTTTAACCACAATCACATTTACACATCAGCAGTGTTAGTTATACTCATTATTATGTGTCACCATCATCTCTATCCATTTCCACACTTTTACAACCAATCTTACTAACAATTATACATACATTAAGCATCAGTGCCCCTTCTCAACCATCACTCTTTCTGCTAGTAACCTGTGCTTTATAGAGTTTAACTCCATGAGTTTACTCATTGTATTTACTTCATATTAATGAGACAATACAATATTTGTTCTTTTGTGTCTGGCTTATTTCACACAATTTAATGTCCTCAAGGTTCATCCATGTTGTCATATACATCCCAACTTCATTTCTTCTTACAGTTGAGTAGTATTCCATAGTATGTATGTACCACATTTTGTCTATCCATTCTTTGGTTGATGGACACTTGGATTGTTTCCATCTTTTAGCAATTGTGAATAATGCTGCTGTGAACATCAGTGTGAAAATATCTGTTTGCATCCTTGCTTTCAGTTCTTCTGAGTATATTCCTAGTAGCAGAATTGCCAGATCATACAGCAGATCTATATTTAGCTTCCTGAGGAAATGCCAAGCTGTCTTCCACAAAGGCTGCACATTCTACATTCCCACCAACAGTGAAGGAGTGGGCCTATTTCTCCACATACTCTCCAACACTTGTAGTTGTCTGTTTTTTTTAATAATAGCTATTCTTTAAAGTGTGAGATGATATCTCATTGTAGTTTTGATCTGCATTTCCCTAATAGCTACTGCTATTGAACATTTTTTCGTGTGCTTTTTGGCCAGTTGTATTTGCTCTTTGGAAAAATATCTGTTCAGGTCTTTTGACCATTTTTTGATTGGGTTGCTTATCTTTATATAACATGGAAATCAAACCCTTATCGGATATGTGGTTTCCAAATATTTTCTCCCTTTGAGTAGCTGCCTTTTCACCTTCTTGACAAAGTCATTTGAAGCACAAAAGTGTTTAATTTTGAGGCAGTCCCATATTTTTTTTTTCTTTCATTGTTCATGTTTGGGTGTAAAGTTTGAGAAACCACCACCTACCACAAGACCTTGAAGATGTTTCCCTACATTTTCTTCTAGGAGTTTTATGGTTCTAGCTTTTATATACAGGCCTTTGATCTATTTTGGGTTAATTTTTGTGTAAGATGTGAGATCGTGATCCTCTTTATTTCTTTTGGCTATGGATATCAAGATCTCCTGGCACCATTTGTTGAATAGACTGTTCTGACCCAGCTGGATGGGTTCAACAGCTTTGTCAAAAATCATTTGACCAGAGATGTGAGGGTCTATTTCTAAGTTTTCTATTTGGTTCCATTGGTCAATATGTCTGTCTTTATGCCAGTACCTTGCTGTTTTGATCACTGTAGCTAAGTAATATGCTTTAAAGTCAAAAAGTGAGAGTACTCCAACTTCGTTCTTCTTTTAGAAGATAGTTTTGGCTATTTGGGGACCCTTTCCCTTCCAAATAAATTAGATAATTGGCTTTTCCATTTCTGTAAAAAAAAAAAAAAAGCTGTTGGAATTTTTATTGAGATTGCATTGAATCTGTAAATCAATTTGGGTAGAATTGACATCTTAGCTATATCTAGTCTTCTGATCCATGAACATGGAATGTCCTTCCATTTATTTAGGTCTACTTTGGTTTCTTTTAGCAATGTTTTATAGTATTCTGAATACAGGTCCTTTATGCCTTTGGTTAAGTTTATTCCTAAATATTTGATTATTTTAGTTATTGTAAATGGAATTTTTTCCTGACTTCCTCCTCAGGTTTCTCATAGACATGCTACTGCATATTAATCTTGTTTCCCACCACTTTTCTGAACCCATTTATTAGCTCTAGTAGCTTTGTGGTAGATTCTTTGGGGGATTTTCTAGGTATAGGATCATATCATCAGCGAATAGCAACCGTTTTACTTTTTCCTTTCCTATTTGTGTGCCTTTTATTTCTTTCTGTTGCCTAATTGCTCTAGCTAGAACTTCTAGCACAATATTGAATAACAGTAGTGACAGTGAGCATCCTTGTCTAGTTCCCAATCTCAGTGGGAAAGCTTTCAGTCTTTCACCTCAAATAAAATGTTAACTGTGGGGCCGGCTGTAGCTCAATTGGTAGGGCACCGGTTTACCACATGGCAGGCCCCAGGTTCGGTTCCCGGGGCCTCCTTGAGCGGGCAGACCGCCTTGAGAAGGCAAGCCGCCGCGGGCAGGGCAAGCCACCCGCGAACAGGCAAGACCACCGCGCAGTGAGCTGACTCGGTGGGTCGCCGCAACAGGGGGGAGACAAGCAGACACAGAAGAACGCAAAAATGAACACAGCAAGAACAAGCAGAAAGGGGAGAATATATAATAAATTTTTTTAAAAATGTTAACTGTGTGTATTAGTCAGCGTTCTCTAGGGAAACAGAATGGACAGGAGTTGACTATAAATAGTATGAGATTTTATAAAATTGTCTGATGTGACCGTGGGGATGCACAAGTCCAAATTCTGTAGGGAAGGTTGCAAACCAGGGGCTCCACTGAAGGTCCTTGATGAGTTTCCCAGGACACACTAGCTCTCTGATTGCATGAGACGTCACTCCTTGCTGACGGCAAGTTCCTCAATTGGTTATAGATGTAACCAGCCATCTGTGTAATCAACTCACTGATTAAAGTCTATGAAATGCGCTTATATTACAATTAGTCCAGTGCTTGCTTACCAAACAACTGGGCACCATTATCTGGTCCAGTTGACACATTAGCCTAACTGTCACACATGATTGTTTTTTTTGTTTTGGTTTGTTTTAGTTTTTTTTTTTTTTTAACAAATCAGTTTTATTGATACATATTAATAAAGCATATATCCATCTAAATTGTACAATCAGTGGTATTCAGGTATTCACATAGTTGTGCGTTCATCACTTTAGTCATTCTCAGAGCACTTTCATTATTCCAATAATGATAATAAATAACAAACAAATAAAATACATCACCTCTCAATCTCTCTTTGCTTCCCCTGCCATACATATCTGCTATTCTTTTTCCTTCTCTCTAGTATTTTTGTATTTATATTTTGTAAAAATAGTCTTATGTATGCAATATCACCCATATTTGTGTTTCACATGAGGTTTTACTATCTTACACAGTCACACCTTGGTTTTTCATATATGTACTTTAACATGTTGAGAAAGTTTTCTTCTATTCTTATCTTTTGGAGTGTTTTTTATCAAGAAAGGATGCTGTATTTTGTCAAATCCCTTTTCTGTGTCAATCGAGAAGATCATGTAAATTTTTAAATTTATATATTAATGTGGTGTGTTACACTGATTGGTTTTCTTGCATTGAACCACCCTTGCCTACCTGATCAAGGTATACATACTTAATCATCATGTATAATTCTTTTAATGTGCTTTTGAATTCATTAGCAAGTGATTTGTTGAGGATTTTTGCATCTATATTCATCAGAGAAATTGTTCTGTAACTTTCTTTTTTCGTAGTATCTTTATCTGTCTTTGGTATTAGGGTGATATTTGCTTCATAGAATGAGTTTGGTAGTGTTCCCTTCTGTTCAATTTTTTGGAAGAGTTTGAGCAAGATTGGTATTAAATCTTTGAATGATTAGCAGAATTCACTGATGAAGCCGTCTGGTCCTGGGCTTTTCATTTCTTCCAGGTTTTTGATGACTGTTTCAAAGTCTCTCTCTCTCTCTCTCTCTCTCTAATCATTATAAATTTTATTTTCAGAGAAGTTTTAGTTTACAGGAAAGTTACATCAAAAGTATAGGGATGGGAAGCAAATGTGGCAGAAGTGGTTAGGTTCCCATTTACCATATGAGAAGCCCCGGGTTCGATTCCTGGGGCCTCCTGGTAAAGGCAAGCTGGCCCGCGCAGTGCAGTGAGCTGACGGCCCGCATGGCGTAGTACTCAGTGAGCTGGCGCAGCAAGATGACGCAACAACAGGAGACAAGCAGACACAGAAAAACGCACAGCAAATGGACACAGCAAGCACAAACAGCAAGGGGGGGGGTGTAAATAAATTAATTAATTAAATAAATCTTTAAAAAAAAAAAGTATAGGGACCTGGGGTGATGGGCTGGCGCAATGGGCTGGCATGGTGAGCTGACTCAACAAGATGACGCAACAAGATGACACAGAGGAAACACAATGAGAGACACAACAAAGTAGAGAGTGGAGGTGGCTCGAGCGATTGAGTGCCTCTTTTCCACATGGGTGGTCCCAGGTGCGGTTCCCAGTGCCTCCTAAGGAGAAGAAGAGCAGACACAGAAAGCACACAGTGAATGGACACAGAGAGCAGACAGCGAGTGCAAACAACAAGGGGAGGGGGGATACATTAAAATAAAATAAAATAAAGTATAGGGGATTCCCATATTACCCCCAAGCACCCACATACACATTTTCCCCTATTATTCACATCTTCCATTAGTAAGATACATTTGTTACAAGTGACAAATCAAATTGAAGCACTGCTTCTAATGAAAGTCTGTAGTTTATGGTTTACACTTTGTGCTGTACAGTTTTATAGGCTTTGACAAAAGTATAATGTCATGTATCCATCATTGCAGTAACATACAGAACAAATCCAGTGTCCTAAAAATGTCCTGTGTTCCACCTATTCATTCCCCACCCCCACCCCCCGAAGCCCTGGTAGCCACTATCATATCAATGTTACAAGTTCTTCTTTTACCACATGATAATACCTACAATAACAATAATTCTGCATTGGTCCATGGTTACCGTGAGCCCCCTTATGCTTGTTCATTATTCAACCTTGAGGAATTTGGGATGATATCTACTCTGCTTCACATTGAGAGAGTACTTAGATGTTATGGGGCAGATGGAAGGAACTGTTTGGCTTGCAATTGTAAATACTTCTTGTTTTTTTTTTTTTTGGTGGGGGTGTGTCCATCATCATTTTGTTAGTTGTCATGGGCAAGTCTGAAGAACTGGAGAGTAGGTTTTAGCCACAGCTCTGCTGAAATTCAGGGCTCAATGAGCATATGAACAATCCAAAGATTTAAGTCTCTGAGACATATATTTAATGGATACAGTGATAATTATAGGTTCAAATAAAAGGGCTGGAAGAAGCACAAGTAAGGAATTTATAAATGAATCTATCTCTGTTATATTGGGGAAATAGATTATCATATATTCCCAAATAAGGCCTGCTGAGAGGATGTTGATTTCATGTGGCTGTGTGCCTTGCCTAGAGTGTCCAGATGTTCCTAGGGCCCCTGGGAGCAGGTTTTGTTTACTGTGGCAGTTAATGAAATCTTCCTGAGACCCGCATAAGCGTAACTTCCAGAATGACCTCCCGGCTCACTTTGAAATCTCTTAGCTGTAAAAACTTTTTTATTTAATGCCTTTGGTCAAGATCTATTTCCACATGCATCGATGGTTGACGCTTGGTAATAATTACTCTGTGCCAGGGAGGCTCATCTCCGGGAGTCATGTCTCATGTTAGGTGGAATGTAGTGTGTTTATTTGCTGACTTTGGCTTAGAGAGAGGCCACATTTGAGTAACAAGGAGGTTTTTAGGAGGTAACTCTTAGGCATTAGTTATAATTAGTTATAATTATTTTTGTGTTTGTTGATTCTCTTATTTTGTTGTTCTCAATTTCCTTTATTCCTGCTCTAATCTTTGTAATTGCTTTCCTTCTGCTTGCTTTGGGATTAGTTTGCTGTTCTTTTCCTAGTTCCTCTAGGTGTGCAGTTTGATCTTTGATTTTAGCTCTTCTTTTTTAATGTAAGCACTGAGAGCTATATATTTCCTCCTCAGCACTCCCTTCACTGTATCCCATAGGTTTTTATATGTTGTGTTCTCATTTTCATTTATGTCAAAGTATTTACTGATTTTTCTTGCAATTTCTTCTTTGACCCAATGATGATTTAAGAGTGTGTTTTTTAATCTCCATATATTTGTGGCCTTCCCCTTTTTTGCCTGTTACTGATTTCCAGGTTAATTCCATTATGATCACAGAAGATACTTTGTATAATTTCAGTCTTTTTAAATTTAATGAGACCTGTTTTATGACCCAGCATATGGTCTATCCTGGAAAAAGATCCATGAACACTTGAAAAGAATGCATATCCTACTGTTTTGGGGTGCAATGTTCTATATATGTCTATTAGGACTATTTCATTTATCATATTATTCAAGCTCTCTGTTTCCTTAGTAATCCTCTGTCCAGGTGTTCTATCCAACGATGAGAGTGATGTATTGAAGCCTGCAACTATTGTTGTAGCAATGTCTATTTCTCCCTCCAGTTTTGCTAGTGTTAGCTTCACATATTTTGAGGCACTCAGGTTAGGTACATAAATTCTTAGGACTGTTTTTTCTTCTTAGTGAATTGCCCCTTTTATTAATATATAATGACCTTCTTTGTCTGTTATAATGTTTTTGCATTTAAAATCTATTTTGTTCAATATCAGTGTAGCTACTCCAGCACTCTTTTGGTTACTATTTGCATGGAATATCTTTTTCCAGCCTTTCACTGTCAGCCTATTCATGTCCTTTTGTCTCAGGTGAGTCTTTTGTAGACAACTTATAGATGGCTCATATTTTTTTATCTATTCTGACAGTCTGTTTCTTTTTGGGGGAGTTCAGTCCATTAACATTCAGTGTCATTACTGTAAATGCTTTACTTATTTCGTCCATTTTATTCTTTGGCTTTCTGTTGTTATATCGTACTATTATCAGTCTTTTTACTCCTTTAGTTACCCTTACTAATAATCTTCATTTCTACACTCTTCTCCAAGCCTTTCTCTTCTGTCTTTTCCTTTCAAACAGCAACACTCCCTTTAGAATTTCTTGTAAGTCCAGGCTTTTGGTGACAAACTCTCTCAGTTCCTGTTTAGCTTTGAAGACTTTAAACTCATCCTCATTTTTGAAGGACAGTTTCGCTGGGTAAAGAATTCTTGGCTGGCAGGTTTTTTTTCTTTCAGTAGCTTAAATATATCATGCCACTGCCTTCTTGCTTCCATGGTTTCTGATGGGAAATTGGCACTTAGTCTTACTGAGCATCCATTTTATGTGATGAAATTCTTTCATCTTGCTGCTTTCAGAATCCTCTCTTTATCTCTGGCATTTAACATTCTGAATAACAGAGTTTCAGAGTAGGTCTCTTTGGATTTATTCTGTTTGGAGTCCATTGTCCTTGCATATTGATATTTATGTCTTTTATAAGAGTTGGGAAATTTTTGGTCATTGTTTTCTCAAACATTCTTTCTCTCCCTTTTCCATTCTTTTCTCCTTCTGTGACACCTATAATACATAAGTTTGTGCATTTCACACTGTCACTCATTTCCCTGAGACCCTGTTCAATTTTTTCCATTTTTTCCCTCTGTTCTCCTGTCTTTTCAAGTTTAGTTGCTCTGTCCTTCATTTCACTTATTTGTTCTTCTACCATTTCAAATCTGATGTCATATGTCTCTGTTGTGTTTTTATTTTTAATTTATTTATTTTTTGTTACATATCCCCCCCTTTCTGCTTGCTCTTTGCTGTGTGTTTATTTTTCTGTGTTCTTCTATGTCTGCTTCTTGTCTCC
>PVKH010021004.1:0-14445 GCA_004027955.1 Chaetophractus vellerosus | reverse complement strand
TAGGCTTCCAATCTGGATATCACCCCAAACAGAGGGCTCCTGAGGGCTCTTGAGACACCCAGGTCCTATATCAGGGTGGATAGCCCCAGAGTTTGGAGACTTATCAGTGGGCCCTATTTTGGAATACTTGCTCCTGAGAGTGACAGTGTTGAACCAAATATGTCTTCCCTGCACATGGTCCATCTGTCCCTTCTATTCAAACCTATATGTGGTGCCAGAGTTTGTAAGTGTACTTGTGGAGACCAGAGTCTTTGGGCTGTTCCTGTTCCAGCTGGTCCCAGAATCTCAGTGGAGCTGCAACTCCTACTCTACACCTCAATGGACTTACTCTGGACACCTGTTGGGGAGATGATGATGGACAACAGCCATCCCAGGGAATGGAGAGAGTCTGAAGGCAGGATAATCCCATCCATCTTACCCATGGGATATAAGCCCCCTCTTGCTTGGAGGTGTAGTGGACATCACCATCCCAGACTCCTCAGGATTGGTGGAAGAGCTATGGACTAGGGTGAACTTACTGGTATTCTGTTATAGATATATTGTGATTCACACAATGGAAGTAATTACAAAAATTAATGTGGAGCCAGTGGCCACTGGACACTTGGGGTCAGGGAGAGGGAAAAGCAGTTGTAATACAGGAGCTTTTTCGGGACTTAGGAATTATCCTGAGTGTCATTGTAATGACAGATATAGGCCATTTTATATCATCATATAACATGCAGAACTGTGTGGGAGAGTGTGTGGTCTACAATGTGAACTATGGTCCATGCTTAGTGGCAAAGCCCCAAGATGTTTTTATCTACTGCAGGTGATGTGCCACACTAATGAAGGATGTTTATGTGGGAAGTTGTGGGAGGTGTGGGAGGTGGGGCATATGGGAATCCCTACAATTTTTGTGTAACATTTATGTAATCTAAGTATCTATTAAAACATTTTAAAAATATTTTTAAAAAATCAAACATCTACTCTTAAGAAGTTTAGCTGCCCCATTGAAATCCAAAAGTCAGTATGTCCCAAATAAGACCCCACCCTTTCCACAAATGAATATTTTCTCCAATATTATCTATCTCATTGACTAACTCACCACTCACTCAGAGCATTACATTAGAATGTTAGAGCCAGCACATCTTTTAATTTATACATTCTTTCATATCAATAAATGCATGTTCTTCACAAATCCAATTTCTTCCTTCCCACTCCTACAGCTTTAATTCAGGCTCTCACCACTTTTCCTACAGATTAATCAGAAGAAGTCTCATAACTACTTTCCTTACCTCTGAGCTGACTCCTGGGTAATCTATTCTCCAAACCAATTCTAGAATGACCTTTCTAAAGAGCAAATTTGATCAGGACTCTCCCCTACTCAAAAGCTCTAAGTGCCTTCTCAAAGCTTTATTTTTAAGTTCAAACAACTTAGCATACAGAGCTTTATCTCATTTTTCCCTTTTTAGTTCACTTTTCTCTTTCTACAAAATTGTACATGCAACCCATATATGAACTCTTCCCAAGGCACTGAATAATGTCATGTCTGTAAATTAGTTCAATCTCTGTTCCTCAGATAAATATTGTTTCCTTTAGAAAGCTTTCCCCTGAACCCATCTCTTTGAATTAGACATGTTCCTAACATATTTACTTTTTACATTCAATTAATCTATAAAATCACTTTTGCACTGCATTTTAACCTATTTACTTAAACATCCTACTATCTAAATCATGGATGTTTTGAATATATTCAAATTTACCTATTTCCAAATGCTATCAGACTAACTGGAGCAAGCTTAAAGGGAAAACTAAGGAATAAATACATGATCAGAGTTGTCTGGAATTGGTCAAAGGTGTTTTGTAGGAGAGGAAAGAACTTGGCATTCAAGTATATACATGATTTGAATTGATGTTGAGGCGAGAAGCATTTGGTTAGTGGACGTTTATGTGAAAAGAGACAGACACTGGTAAAATTACACAGTAACGAGACCAACCTGTTTGAGAGAATGTGTCAGTAACTAGAATGCTTGAAATGTAAATTCTTATCACTTTGAATTTATATTTTTGGAAGATCTAATGTAATGAAAATTCATGAAAAGTGTTCACTTGTTTGCCTTCCTGCTTCCTTTTTCTTTTTCTTCCACCCCCTTTCTTTCTCTCCCTCTCTCTCCACCACACTTTCCTCCATTCCATACTTTCAATTATTCTTTGTTTCCTTTTTTTTCATTCATCACATTAAAAAAAAAAACCCTTAAGGATATAGACAATTACGACTACTTTTATGGAGTCATTGTGTACCACCATGTTTCCTTTCCTTTAGACCATGTATACATATTTATATACTTTTATATCCAAAGCACACAAATGTAAAACCTTACACAGAAACTAAAATGGGGTCTTTCTATTTATGTTG
Source organism: Chaetophractus vellerosus (assembly GCA_004027955.1). Lineage (NCBI taxonomy): Eukaryota > Metazoa > Chordata > Mammalia > Cingulata > Chlamyphoridae > Chaetophractus > Chaetophractus vellerosus. Next base: position 12,050 of record PVKH010021004.1, on the reverse strand, counting down.
CCTATTTATACCCCACTACTGCATTTTATGAATTAGATATGAGGCAGTTCTTGAACTCTGACCCTGTGGACTCTTGTTTTCTTTTGTGGCCTCTTGTCTATATGGTTTATAAAAGTCTATCTTGTTTATCAGAGGTTCTTGGGTTGGATTTTCTACTATCTGTGTTTTGAGTCTGTTTCTATACATGAATTTAGTTCTCCTCACTGGTGTTCTTTTCTATCTTTCCTATCAGCATGTATCAGTTAGGTTCATTTAGGGAAATAGAACAACAGGGGATATCAGTAAATAGAACAAAGTTTTTAAAAAATTATCTTATAGGGCGATGAGGATGCAAGAGTCCAAATTTTTGGGCAGGCTGCAAGTCAGGAACGCTGATGAAGGTCTTAATGACTTGCCCAGGAGAAACTGTCTGAAGTACAGGTTGGAATTCTCTCTCTTGACTGCTGAAATCCCTTCTCCTTTTAAGGCCCTCAACTGATTGGATGAGATGTCTCACAGTGCTGAGGGCAATCTCCTCAGTTTATTGTAGATGTAATCCATCATAGATGCACTCAACTCACTGATGACCTAAGTCCATGAAATGTCCTGACAGTACAATTAGGCCATTGCTTGCTTTACCAAACAACTAGGTACCATTAACTGGCCAAGGTGACACACAAGCCTACCCATCACACAGAGGGCTCATGGAATGGTTTATGTATACAGAGTATGTGGGTTAGAAAAGTGATTGTCCTGCTCACATGCTGTGTGACACAGTACAATCTACTTACTATTTCTGTGTCTCAGATATGAAATAAAAGCAATAATATGTTCCTCATAGGGTGGTCATGTGATTTTAAATATTTAACAGGTCTAAGGAACTTAGATTAACTTCAAAAACAGTGTAAAATCTCATACCATTTTTCATATGATTTCCCCAGAATATCACCTCATTCTCATGATAGACACATATAATAGATAAATATTTCTGTGGTTTATTTAAACACTTGGAATTCTGTATGCATGTCTTGATGGTTCTTCATATGTTTGTCTTAAACTGAGATAAGCTATAAAAGTTTTGATTTCTTAATGGTCTCTACACTATCTTGCTCATTACCAATGCAGTGCAAATGCATTTTTGCTTAACATCATGTGTGACAGGATGTCAAGTGTAGGCATTTAAATACTAAGGAATATGGTCAATGATGTGTCTGAATGGCTAATGCTAACCAAATAATTGTGCTAGAAGATTTACGTACATCTTATTGACATTCCTTGGCACTCTCTGACATCTTTTAATAATTAAATATATGTAGGTAAAAGTATATATGTGGCTTTTAAAGTAGGTTTTTGTCCAAAAGTCAAATTATTATCACTTTGAATTTATATGTCTTGGAAGGTACATAGGTTCTACCTTAATTTTTTGACACCTATTACCAATATTACACAAGAGTTTAATTTTATTTACTGTCTTCTTTGAAGGAAGTTATTTGTAGACACTTGAACTGAGGCCTCAGCCATCTCATCCATGGAATATTTTTGGAATACTTTACACAGAAGCATGTATATATATATATATTAACACTTCAGCAATATCTATAATGACCGAGAGGATCTGCCAAAAAAATAAAAGCCACATAACCTCAACTTCTGGTCCATTTTCCCTGCCATCTCAAAGAAGAGGAAAGTAACTTCCAGATAATAAGACTTTATTATATTATATAAGTGATTGAATATGGGACAAAATATTATGGTCTTGTTTGATGAGACACTGTTAGCAGGATCTGCAGAGGTTTTGTTTCCTTCTTTCCCCTTTCCCCTGTACTTTGTTATGCCAGTGTTCATATGAATATGAGTTTGATTTGTTTTTCTGGATAAAGGAAATTATTAATATTGACAAAATTTGAGAGATAGTGGCCACTGATGATGTTATAAACATTCTATGAATAATCACATTAAATGCAAATATTCTAAAAGCTACATTTTATTATATTAATTGTTACAATATCCACAGAATATTTTGACAAGTATGTACCAGGAGATATGTGCTTTTGTGCAACTTAAAACTTAAAATTATGGACTTAAATCCTCTGTCTGTTCATATGCCAGTTGAGTGCTGAATCTCAGCAGTGTTGACCACCTATTCTTCAGTTCATCAGGCTTGCCCAGGATAACTAACAAAAGGATGGCAATGGACAATACCCATCACAAGAAAGCAGAGAGCATCTGTGACTGCAAGCAAGACAGTTCCATCCATCTTCCTTATAGATTCTAAACCCCCTCTCATTCAAAAACAGAGTGGGCATCACCATCCTAAAATCCTCAAGATTAAGGATTGAACAAACATAAGGGAGGAATGCAACTATGGAAAAAAGTAGATTATTATTGTTGAAGTTCAGGAACTAGGACTGTGAAAGCGGTGCCGCGGATGAAAAGAATGAGTAAGAAATATGAGAAAGATGGGGTCAGGGGACCCTTCGAAGAGTCCCCTTACCTCGGCTTTCTCATATTTCTTTCTCATTCTTTTCATCCAATTTCACAGTCCTAGTTCCTGAACTTCAACATCTGGCGCCCAAACAGGGACCCGAAGGCAAGTCTTTCTCATTGACCAGTGCATCTCACAGTGCCCAGTGGACCAAGGAGCACCTGAAGAGCAGACTTCTGGAATGGGTAAGTTACATCCTTAGAGAAAATCAGGGAAATGGGGAATCAGCAGTCAAGTTTTGAAGAGTTCTCAAGGGTCTTGAAGACGTTATTGAAAAACACTGGTGTAACTATTAAATCCTTGGCTTTTGAGGAACTTTATTCTCTTGTACAAAAACATTGTTATTGGTTTCAACTGCAAGTCCATAATATTTTAAATTTAAAACAGTGGAAGTTAGTCATGAAAGCTTTAAGGAGAGCTTATCAAAAGGGAGAAAAAATTCCCATACATGTATGGTCTTTCTGTAGTCTTATTTCTGTAGCTCTTGAACCATTACAATCTGATGAAAATGAAGATAATAAACAGGATGCTGCTATTGCTGAACCTTTAGTAGAACAAACTGATACTGATTTTCATCCTTATGAAAATGTATATGATAAAATTAATGAGCAATCAAAATCAGATGTGCCCACGTCTAATAAAAGAGACGAAAAGAGAAGGGGAGTTTCATCTGCTCCTCTTAGAAATCTATTTTCCACTACATTTAATGACCCCCCTAAAGTATCTGTTACTGTTCTGGCTTCATCAGTTTGAGTTATTGTTTTAGTGAAAATATCAGCCAATCTTGCAATAAAGTCAACAAATGGTTCATTATGGCCTTGGACTATTTTTGCAAAAGATTGTGCAGTCTGGCCTGGAGTGGCAATTCTCTACCATGCTGTCATACAGTACAACTTAACTTTTGTAATGGCCACATCATATCGGAGCTGTCTAGGAACTCCAGCCCAATGTCCTCTTCCTGTTATCTGTTCAGCAGTGATAGGCACTGGGGGAACTTGTTGATTACGCTATGCTATGATATTAGCTTCGTCTGTCCACCAGGTTTTAAATTGTAAAAATTCTGCTGAAATTAAAACAGTTTGAGCCAACATATCCCAGTCCCAAGGTATAAGTCTGTCAGCTTGTGACATTCCTTGTACCAATCCCAAGGTATATGGTGAGTTATCTCCATATTGATCACACGCTTGTTTCAATTCTTTTAAAGAGTCTCCTGACCCCACCTTTCTCATATTTCTTTCTCATTCTTTTCATTCACAGCACCGCTTTCACAGTCCTAGTTCCTGAACCTCAACATATTATTTGTTTAGCAATGGGAGATCTTGTAACATTGATATAAAGGCAGTAGCCACCTGAGGTTCTGAGACGAAAGAGAAGGAAGAATAGGCAGGACATGGGGCATTTTGGGAATGTTGGAATTGTTCTGCATGGCATTGCAATGATGGATACAGGCCATTATACATTTTGCAAAACCTATTAAAATGTGTGATGCAAAGTGTAAATTATAATGTAAACTATTGACCATGGTTAGAATCAATGCTTAAGTATGTGTTTATCAATTGTAACAAATGTGCTACACTAAAGAAGGATGTTGTTTTTGGGGAAAAGTGTGGGAGAGGGAGGTGGTGGGGTATATGGGATTCACCCTATATTTTTGATGTATAATTTATGGAATCTAAAGCTTCTTAAAAATAAAAATTTAGAAAAAATAAAAAACAACAAAAAAGTTAAAGTTTCTGAAAAATGAAAATGAAAGTTAGAAGGATAGAACAGATTAAAATAAAAAATAGCCTTCAATATTGCATAGTTATGATGATATTTGATAGAATTTCTCAAATTGTTTTGGATTTTTGAAATGGGATATTTTAAAATTTCTAATATTTAATCTTTTATAAATTTCAAATGATGACGTTATTAACCTTAGTTCATTTTCTGGTTGTTATTGTAGTTACATTTTTTAAATAAGAAGTTTATATATTTTAAGTAAGTATGTGCATGTGTGTGTGTGTTTCATTGCTTTGTTTTATTAATTTAGGACCTTCCTTTTATGAGATAAATCCATTTATTTTAAATGAATTCATAGTTATATGACTTACATTTAATGATGAAACATTAATTTATTTCTGTTTATGATGGAATGAATTTTAATTTTATTAGTTTACCCAAGTTGTTAGAATGTTAGTTGTACCAATAAGGTATATTGAAAAATCAAACCATGCCCCACTGATGTATGTATTACATCATATCTATTAAACCATACATGTTATCTCACGTTAAATATTTCTGTAGACTACTCCTTGTTTCTTGGAATTTCTATTAATCTGTAATTTCTATTATTTACTACTGATCTATTATTTCAACAACACTATCTCATTTCTGTGATGTCTATTGCATGTATAAGCAAAATGTTTTATTTCAAATTAATTTTGTTTTTCACATTCTGTCATTCAACTATTTCTTTTTAATTTTGCTTAGTATTTCTTTAAACATACATTTATTCAATTTTTAATATAATACTTTGGCAGATGGCATTTCCCCAAGATGAACACAAGAGCACCTCTTTTGCCATATGATTTTCTAAAATCTTTCCACTCCACATTTTAAAAATATAGTATAACCTCCTCTTTAAATCTGGGTGGGTTTTTTAATCACTTGTAACCCTTAGAATATAGAAGATGTTATGCTGTACAAATTCCAATATTAGATCACAAAAGACATCGCCACTTTTGTTGTTTTAGCTGGAAAACATGATACTTACATTTTGAAGCCTTTAGGTTCTATATAAACATTCTGACTGCCATGATTCCACCATGCTATTAAGTAGCCAAAAATAGGATGCCACTGAGTTGCACTGAGAGTCAATGGAGAAGGAGAAGTACTGGACAAACCCCCAGCTCATCCAACACTTCAACATCTAATATTCCATATTCAGACACTGATTGCACTAATAAACTGTCCTCGTTTAAGTGCCCCAGGGTAGAACCACCCAGACAAACTTGTCCTGAATTCCCAACTCACACAAACCATGAGAGATAATAAAATGATTATGTTGTTTTAAGTCACTATATTTTGAGGTGATTTGTCATGCAGTGATAGTTAATTGGAAGAGATATTTGATATCTGGAGGTAGAGAACTATCATAAAAAGAACATAAAATATGTACCAATAGCTTTTGAACACAATGATTGCCAGAGATTAGAAGAGATTTAAGAAGTCTGTTGGTAAAGAATTGGATATCAGAGATGAAAATATATTGAACTGGACACAATGAGACTTTAAAAAATACCTCTTTATCTTAACTTATCTGTTATTAGGGTGAGAAGTTGATGCCCTAACTACTTCTGAAGGCAACTATTGGATAACCCCTACTTTGGGTAATTTAATTTTTAAACAGCATATTGAGATATAATTCATAGAATATAAAATTTACCAATTACAAGTGTAAAATCCAATGATTTTTAATATATGCACTGATTTGTGCCACCATTACCATAATCTTAATAGAAATTTTACAATATTTCCATTTCCTTTAAAGAAATCCTTTATCTGTGAGCAGTCATTCCCTATCCCCACCCCACTTTAGGCAATGTACTAGCCTAATTGACTTTCTATCTCTATATATTTATCTATTCTGGATATTTCATATAACTGGAATAATAGAATATTTGACCTTGTATGTATATCTGCTTTCACTTAGCCTGTTGTTTTCAAGATCTATCTATATTGTGAAATGTATCTATACTTCATTCCCTTTTAATTCCAAAAAATATTTCATTTTATGGTTATACCATATTTTCTTTATACATTTTCAGTTGAGGGACATTTGAGTTGTTTCCACATTTTAGCTATTATATATCATGCCGCATTTGTGGAAACATTTTTTTGTGGATGTATGTGTTCACTTCTTTTGGAAATATACCTAAAGTTAGAGTTTCTGGTTGACATGGTAACTCTGTGTTTAACATTTTGAGGAACTGCAAACTCTTTTCCAAAGAGATGTACCCACTTAAACTCCCCACCAGCAATGTATGGATCTTTCAATTTCTCCATATCCTTTCCAAACTGGGAAGTGTGAAACTTTCAACTTATTCTACCTTTTCAATATTGTTTTGGAAATTCTGGGTTCATTGAATTTCTAAATTAACTTAGATTAGCCTTCCACCCCTGGGAAACAAAACAAAACAAAACATAGTTTGGGTTTTATGGGTATTGAATATGTGGATCAATTTGAATAGTTTTGAAATTTTTAAAGATATTAAGTCTTCTAATCCATTGGACATGTGATCTCCAAAGTTATTTAAATCTTCTTAAATGTATTTCAACAATGTTAATATTTTTAATTGTACACATGTTATACTTTCTTAAATGTTCACATTAGTATTGTATTATCTTTCTGCTTTTGAAAATGAAATTATATTCTTCAATTCATGTTGAGATTATTCATATAATGTATACAAATATAATTGATTACAATATCTAGAGAAAGCTTTGAAATAAGTGAGAACTGTAGAAAAATGTTATATTGTTCTAGAGAATGCATAATTCATCATGAGCAGAATGTTGGTAGAAATATGTATATCAAAGATGCTACCAACGAGGCCTTAGATGGAAATTAAAAATGTGCTCTTGGAAGCAAGATGAAAGCTGATCCTCATTAAATAGTAGCAGATAACGGCACATTTGTGTTCTGTTGTTGAATAGAAGATAGAAACTTCAAGCAACAAACTTGGATATTTAACTATAATTCGGCAGAAAAACCTCAGCATGGCTTTTATAGCTGAAATTTAAGAGATTTTCCCTTTTTTGTTCCAGTCTGTGACACTGCTTCTTGGGTTCTTAAAAGGCTGTCTGTAAAGCTTGTTATTTTTAAGGGAATTTTTAACTCAGTTATTAATTATTTGTAACATTTTAGTACTTGTTCAGTTTACCATGAAACCTATCATTGTATTCATCCTTGTCTGTGGTAATAAGTTAATGGTCATGAGTCTGAAAAATTTTCAAGACTACTACTTTTTTCTATTTTTTAATAATAATTTTTAAAAGATACTTAGATTACATAAATGTTACACAAAAAATATAAGGATTCCCACATGCTCCAGTCCCCATACTTCCTACACCATCCCACATAAACATCCTTCATTATTGTAGCACATTCATTGCAATTGAGAAACTCATCCTGGGGCTTTGCCATTAAGCATGGACCACAGTTCACATTGTTATCTACACTCTTCCACCCAGTTCTGCATGTTATGTGATGATATAAAATGGCCTATATCTGTCATTGCAGTGTCATTCAGGACAATACCCAAGTTCCAAAAAAGCCCCCATATTACAACTGTTTTTCCCTCTCCCTGCACCCAGAGCCTCCAGTGGCCACTGCCTCCACATCAATGTTGTAATTTCCATAGCCTTAATCATAGTACATCTATAGTAGAATACCAGTAAGCCCACTCTAGTCTGTAGTTCTTTCCCCAATCCTGAGGACCCTGGGATGGTGATGTCCACTCCACCTCTAATTGAGAGGGGGCTTATATCCTATGAGGAAGATGGATGGAATATCTTGCTTGCAGTTGTATACTCTCTCTGTTCTTTGGGGTGATTGTTGTCCATCATCATCTCCTTGTTAGTTGTCCTGGGTGAGTCCAAAGAGCTTTAGAGTAGGTGTTGCAACTCCGCTGAGGTTCTGGGCAGAGCTGGCACATGTGCAGCCCAATGACTCAAGTCTCTTGGACATTCACCTATGAACTCCAGCACCAAGTACAGGTTTAAATAGAAGAGACAGAAGAGTCATGTGTAGGGAAGACATAATTAGTCCAACTTTGTCACTTTCAGGAGCACAAACTCTAAAGTAGGGCCTACTGGCAGGGCGCCAAACTCCGGAGCTACCTGCTGTGAGCATAGGACCTGGGTGTCTCCACAGCCCTTAGGAACCTGACTATTTGGGGGTACTATACACTTTGGGAGTCTATGAGATCCTGATGAGATATGCATAAGCATTACTTCTGAGATGACCTCCCAACTCACTTTGAAGTTTCTTAGCCATATAAACTCATGTATCTTTACCTTTAACCCCTTTTATTCGAGGTCTTTTTCCAGTTGCTTTGCTAGTTGGTGCTTGGCAGTATTCCCTCAGTGCCAGGGAGGTACATGCCTGGGAGTCATGTCCCATGCTGGGGGAAAGGTAATACATTTATATGCTGAGTTTGGCTTAGAGAGAGGCCACATTTGAGCAACAACGAGGCTATCAGAAGGCAACTCTTAGGCATTTATAACAATAGGTTAAGTTTCAATTTCAAAAGCAAAGGCTAATAAGCATAGTCATCATTATCAAGGGCCCATCAGTGGATCATCCTCCTTCACCAGCCATTGCCCCTGTGCTTCAGGGACTGTTGCTGCTCCATTAGAGAATGTGGCAGAACCCTCCAGGATGGGAATTCAATATTCTATTGGTTATTGTGTGAGTCTCCAACCACTGTAACAATGCCCCAGGAACATTTGAACATATTTATATACTTTATATGTATGCCCAAGTGAACTTCCTCCCTTGTATCCCCCATCACTGACACCCCACACCAGTGATTCTCACCTGCCCCAGTTGTAACCCTTCTGTGATCCAAAGCTTCTTCAAAAATGAAGCCATTAAATTAGCCAAATGCAACTAATAGGAAAATGAAATAATAATGATGAGTTTAAATATAAGAAACAAAATACATAAAAACTAAAAAAACTAAAAATAAAATTAATTTAAAAGATTGGGATATTAAAATATATTTAAAACTTTTTTTTTGACATTTTGCTTTACATCACTGTAATATCTGGTGTCCTGTCTGTAGAATGGCATTTTCTTCTAGTGTCTTACTATGTTTCATTTTGTTTTCAAAGAGGTTTTAGGTCACAATAAAGTCACATACAGAATACAGGGGCTCTCATATACCCAACATCTTCCTCTTTTCCTCCTTACCATATTATCACCATTTTATGTGTGGATGGTACCTTTGTTACAACTGATATGAATAGTGAAACATAGGTACTAAACATGGGCTATGGTTTATATTATGATTTACATTTTAGATTGTACACTTTTAGACTGATCACTCCCACACTCCTTAGAAACCTGCTCCAGGTGGACCCTGTCCTTAATACCCCCCATCAAGAATCGTATATATATATAACAATTATATCAATACTTGAGGCTTTGCTATGACATGTTATAAATACATAAAATTTTAAGCATGAAGTTTTCTTTCACAAAATAATGCTATTTATGTGAAACAGTAAATAATTTAAATTTTATTGAAATTATTATAGTGTCAGTTTATTTTTGACAAATTATCTAATTAGCTTTTACTTTTTGCATGTAAAAACAGTCACAATTTGGCCATTGGGAGCTGGCCTTTAAACTGCCCCTCACATCCTGTTAATAATACCTTATTAAGTATGAAAGAATCTTATTATTATTACCATTATTTTATTAACAATGTTATTGAAAATAACAAGATGTCTGAGGACAACTTTGAATCTTACCTGAACAAGGTATGTAATCAGACACTCCTCTAAAAATTCTTCATTCTCCTTAACAGAAAATGGTATCAATGACTATAATCTTGGCCATAGTGCTTGAATTAAATTAGGGTTGTGAGGTGGCAATGATTTTTGGATTTTTTTTTAATTTGAGAATTTGTGAGTTAATAAAACAATCATGCATCCCATCCAGGATTCCCATACATCACCCCCCACCAGCATAACATTGTGACACATTTGTTACAAATTATGAAAGAAATATCCTCACAATATCCCTGCTATTTATAGTCCATAGTTTAGATCAGGTGTTTTTTCCCCACAAGCCATCCTTTTATTAATACCATGTATTAGTATTGAATATTTGTTATTGTTCATGATTCCTTCATTTACCACAATGTTGTGTTATACAGTGCCTTGACTTCTACAATCCAACCAAAACATACACTCAGTTACTCTCAGTTTTATCACAGAATTGTGCTGTCATCAGGTCAACCCATTTAAGAATGTTTTCATTGCTTCAAAAGGAAAAATCCCATACCCCTTGTAACTCCCATCATTTACCCTTAGCATGGATATTGCACCTTCTTTGCCATTGCTGTAAAAATATTGCAATATTACTCATAACTGTAGTCTATACATTATATTAGTTATGTTTTCCTGTGTATGTTCATATTCTTAACACCTTATTACAAAGAACATTCTTGTATTTGCATGAAATACAATCATCAACCACCACCAAAATCACTATATTACACAGACCATAGATTATCCTCTATCATCTTTCAATTGACCTTCACCCCCCCCAACTACCCCTTTCAGCCACAATCACACTTATAAATCAGCAGTGTTGATTATACTCACTATAATGTGTAACCTCCAACTCTTACCATTCCCCCACATTTATAATCCCCCTTATTAAACATTCTACATAAATTCAGCATCAGCTCCCCTTTTTCAAGCACCATTCTTACTCCCAGTAATCCTGTAATTTAACTCCATCAGTTTACTCTTCATGTTTAGTTCACATAAGTGAGACCATACAATATTTGTCCTTTTATGTCTGGCTTATTTCATTCAACATAATGTCCTCAAGGTTCATCCATGTTGTCATATGCCTCCCAAGTTCATGTCTTCTTATAACTGAATAGTTTAAGCAAAAAAGCTTGAAAATAGAATGTTTCTAACTTGCCTTATTTGGTATTGTCTGCGTTTTACAAGGTATCATAACTAAGAGATAAAATGAGGAAAAATAATTGAAAGTTTGAAATCATGGTTGAAGTAGAATAGAATGAATCACAAATTCTGGGTTTAGATGGCTTATGGTTCCAACCAGCAAAAGATAAAATTGAGAAATCCTTTGAATAACAGGTGGTAATGAAATATTACTGTCTTTGATAAAGTTTCTGAATTGATTATGTTAGCTTACAGTAAATGCAGTTGGAAAATTTGGATTAGGTAGAGCAAGTAGGAAAATTTCTCATCCATATAATTTAAAAAATATTCGCAATTAAATCTAGATTTTTAAAAGAAACATATCAACTAAGAGATTACAGGCATGGATTTAGGCACAAATATTTGACAAAATTTTCAAACACTTGTACCAGTATCTATCCATGAAACTGCAGAATAGGTTCTGCCAAAATTAGATGGGCAATTAAAGCAAAAACCAAAGCAGGCCACTCCATATAGGAAAATAATAAGAGTTTATTAGGGAACTTACCTGGAAACTGGTCCTGGGGAACTCAGGATGTTCAGAATATTGCTCTGTGACATCCAATGGGTTACAGGGAGTTTTATGGGGAAGAAAATAGAAGGCACAGAGTCAAGGTGGGATTTGCAAGATCCAAAAGATATTATTTTGACACTGCTGATATGTAGCAGGAGTAGTTCTAGTATGGATAGCTATCATACTTAGTTATATTCATGTGTGCAGGAGAAGGGGGCCTTATCCAGGAATTTATGGTTTCTCTAGTTTATGGCCTCACATACCAGCAAAATAGATAACCACATAAACTTAAAATGCTATGACTGTTTGAAACTTGAAACTGATCTTTGGACATCAAAATTT
>PVKH010021003.1:0-14447 GCA_004027955.1 Chaetophractus vellerosus | reverse complement strand
TGTAACAAAAAAAAAGAAAGGGAAAAGAAAACCAACAGAATGAGGGAAATACTTGGAAACCATATATCTGACAAGGATTTAACATCAGAATATACAGAGTACTTTTACAATGCAACAACAAAAAAAGACAACCCAATTTAAAAATGGGCAAAGGACTTGAATAGACATTTTCCAAAGAGGGTATACAAATAGAAATTCAAAGCAAAACCATAATTAAATAACACTTCACACCCACTAAAACAGTTATTTTATTTTAAAAAACAGAAAATAACAAGGGTTGACAAGAATGCAGAGAAATAGGAACCCTAGTACATTACTAGTAGGAATGTAAACTTGTATAGTCACTGTGGAAAAGTTTGGTGGTTATGCAAAAAGTTAAATGTAAACTACTATATTACCCGGCAATACCATTTCTAGGTATATACTCAAAAGAACTGAAAGCAGGGACTAGGACAGATATTTGTATAGCAATGTTTACAGCAGCAAATAGTCAATATGTAGAGGTAGCCCAAGTGTTCATCAATGGAAAAATCGATAAAGAAAATGTGATATATACATATAATGGAATATTATTCAGGCTTAAAAAGAAAGTTTTGATACATGCTACTTACATGGATGAACTTTAAAGATATCATGTCTAGTGAAGTAAGTCAGACACAACTAAATGGCTATTATATGGGTATATTTATACAAAAGAGCTAGAATATGTAAATTCATAGACACAGAAAGTAGAATATAGGGAAGCGGATGTGGCTCAAGTGATTGGGCTCCCGTCTACCACATACGAGGTCCAGGGTTCGATTCCCAGGGACTCCTGGTGAAAAGCAAGCTAGCCTGCAAGGTGAGCTGGCCTGCGCGGAGAGCTGGCCCACACAGAGTGCTGGCCGAGGCAGAGTGCTAGCCCACGCAGGAGTCCTGGCCGGTATGGAGAGCTGGTGCAGCAAGATGACACAACAAAAAGAGACCCAGAAGAGAGACAATGAGAGACACAGAACATCAGGGAGTTGAGGTGGCGCAAGAGATTGAGCAGCCTCTCTCCACTCAGCAAGGTCCCAGAATTGGTTCCCAGTGCTGCCTAAAGAGAAGACAAGCAGATACAGAAAGAAAACACAGAGAGCAGACAGCGAGGACAAAAAACAACAGGAGGTGGGGATAAAAAAAATAATTAAATCTTAAAAAAAAAAAAAAGAAGAAAGTAGAGTATAGGTTACTATGGACAAGAGGTGGGGTCAAGAATGGAGTTTAATTCATAACATGTAGGGTTTCCACTTGAGGCGACAAGAAAGTTCTGGTAATTGACATGGTGCTGAGGGTAGTGTAACATTGTGAATATAATTAATCCCCCTCAGTGGTATTGTGGTGGTTTGGAGCTGTATGTACCCAAGAACACATGTTCTTCTTAAACTTAATCCATTCCTGCAGGTGTGAATCCATTGTAGGTAAGGCCTCTTGATGAGGCTACTTCAGTTCAGATATAGCCCAACCCAATCAGGATGGCTCTTAATCTTATTACTGGAGTGCCTTATAAGCAAAACGAAATTCAGACAGATAGAAAGCCATGGGAAGCAAGAAGCTGAAATTCAATGGAATCCAGAAGAGAACAAAGAGGCCAGCAGAGGCTACCATGTGCATTGCCATGTGACAGAGAAGCTAAAGACCAAGGATTGCTGGCAGCCAGCCACAGAATGCCAGTCTTTAAAAAAAAAGCATCGCATTGATGATGCTTTGATTTGGACTTTCTCTTAGCCTCAACCCTGTGAGCTAATAAATTCCCATCGTTTAAGCCAACCCTATTTCATGGTATTTGCTTGAGCAGCCAAGGAAACTACAACAGGTATGCTTGGGAGTGGATGAGATGGGAAGGTTTATGTTGATATTTGTTTTGCCAATTACAAGTTTAAAAAAAAAAAAAGCAACTAAAGAGGCAATGACAATTAAATGCAATACATGTTCCTGTACTAGAACTAATAATGGGGAAGAAACGTCCCAAAAGAATATCAGTAGGATATATGAAAAAACTGGGATATAGACTGTTAAGCTTTATAGCAATGTTAAATTTCTCAAACTTGATAACTGTACTTAAGGTAGTTACATAGGTAAATATCTTTGTTCTTAGGAAATATACATGACACTATGAAGTGTTTAGAAAATATATAGAACAATGTACAGACAGAAGGGCAGATAGATGAAGAGATAGATGGAATGATATGACAATTGTGGCTAAATGTAAAAAGCTAGTGAATCTGGGTATCTGGGTAGGGGGATATGTTGAAGTTCTCTGTAGGGGGGTTGCATTATTTTTGTAACTGTCCTGTTAAGTACAGAATTATTTCAAATAAAAAGTTTTTTTAAATGTTCATGGGGAAATGAGTACTTGAATGGCATCAATGGATTATTTGCTCGTGATACGATAAAATCACAACTTTATAATGGAGTAGTCTGACAGTCACCATCTAAATGCACTGATCAGTATTATCACTGAAATTGACACAATAAGACAGGATGTATTTCCAGATATAATATGCTAGGAGGTACACAGCACTACCTATGAATTATTCATGCCAAAAGTTTAACTTGAATGTCATTAATTTTTAGATCTGCCTTCCAGTTTACAATAATTGAAAGGAGACATTAAAATGACAACACAAAGAAGCAATTGTGTGTATTCAAAATAAAAGACATCCTACAGAGCAACTAATAACTGTTTCTTTAACAAGATGATGCTATTAAAAAAAGAAACAGGAGTATAGGTGGTTCTAAATCAAAAAAATTCAAGAGACATAACCCACTGATCAACCTTAACATCATTTAAAAAAGAGACAATAAGACAGCATGTTCTTACTGATGTGATACAATAAGAATTATATAACAATACCTAAGAAGGATTTTTTTTTAAAAAAATCTAACCTGAATCAGAATAAGCCTCCAGGTCTAACTACAAATTTATGGTGAACATAAAGCACAAAGGACTACAATCAGCGAAATCCAGGATGTGGGAAATTCTACAGGACATCGCTTCTCGGCCTTTTAGCTAAGATCAAGTGTACAGGGTAAATAATCTGACTTCTAAAACATTGCAAAGAAAAAGAGAAAGAAGAGGAAGAGAAGGAATCTTAGGTTCAATGTGTAGAATCTATACACATTGTTGGAAATCTCATTTGAACAAACCAACTTTTTTAAAAGTTATAACATGATGAGACAAATTGTCCCATAAAAACTGACTGGATGTTTGATTATATTGGGGAATAACTGTAGAATTCTAGGCATGAAAATGATATTAGTCAGCCAAAGGGGTGTTTCACAATATACCAATAATTGGTTGGTCTTTATAAAGGGTATTTATTTGGGGTAGAAGCTTAAAGTTACCAGGCCACAAAGCATAAATTTCTTCCCTCACCAAAGTCCACGTGTTGGAGCAAGACAGCTGCCGATGTCTACAAGGGCTCAGGCCTTTGGGTTCCTCTCCTGCCGGGGCTGCATTTCTCTCTGGGCTTAGCATCTGTTTCCTCCACAAGTTCAGCTGTAGACCATGAGGCTCTCTCTGCTTTAAGTCACTCCACAAGGCCAGCTGTAGACTACTGGGCAAACGGCTCACTTGTCTTCTCCTGGAGCGCTCCTCTCCAACATCAGAACTGCTTCTCAAATCTGTCTTTTCTCTAGCCATGGGGCTCAACGTCCCACTGACGTGGCAGTTAACGCCCCAATCATGCCCAGATTAAGAGATCAGTCTACAAGCATGATTCAATTTATATTTTTGGAATTCATAATTACATAAAACTGTCAAACCATTACATGTGGTTAGGTAAAATAAAGAGTCCTTATGTCTTAGAGATATACACTGAAGTATTTATGGGTAAAATAACAGGATTTGCTTTAAAATAATCCTTTGTTGGTGGGGAAGCAGAGAAGCAGGAGAATTTAGCAGACAGGTTTAAAGATGAAACAAAATTGGCCATGTGTTTTTAATTGTTGAAGCTGGAATATGAGTATTGTTTTAGTTTCCTAGGCTGCTCAAGCAAATACTATGAAATGGGTTTGCTTAAACAATAAACAATATTAGCTTATGGTTTTGAGGCTAAAAGAAAGTCTAAATCAATGCATTATCAAGGCACTGTTTTCTCCCCCAAAGACTGCAGTGTTTTCTGGCTATCTGCTGGCAATCTTGGGGCTTCTATCATATTTCTCTACCAGGTTCCATTGCTTCCTGCTTCTGGCTGCTCCCTGTGGCTTCTATTTATCTATAAGGACTTCAGCCATACTGGATTAAGGCCCATACTCATTCAGTTTGGGCACAACTTAACTAATAATATCTTGAAAAGTTCCTATTTACAATAGAGTCACACTCACAGAACTTAATTAAGACTGGACTAAAAAAAGACATATTCTTCACACATGTAAAATAAATTCATTCCATCACAACATCCCAAAAGCCTCAGCCCATTTTAGCAGAACAGTGTACGTACAGAATCTCAACAAAATCAGTTATTGGCGTGGTCCATCCTGGGACAAAATTTCTCTCTGTATGATTGTATCAGTCAGCCAAAGGGGTGCTGATGCAAAATACCAGAAATCTGCTGGCCTTTAAAATTGATATTTATTTGGAGTAGAAGCTTACAGTCACAAGGCCATAAAGAGTAAGTTACTTCCCTCACCAAAGTCTGTTGCCATATGTTGGAGCAATATGGCTGCCGGTCTCTGCAAGGGTTCAGACTTCCTCTTATTCTTAAGTCTCCATGGTACCAGCTTCTTCCGATCTCAGCTGTAGGCTGGCATAAGGCTCGTCTTTCTCCCCAGGGCTCGTTTCTTTCTGGGCTTTCTCAGGTGTTGAGGGCTCTGATCCCTTCAGCTGCAAACTACCAGGTGAACAGCTTGGCTCTCTCCCGGGGGCTCTAGCATCCCAAACTAAACTGAGCTCTCCTTCTACGTTTATTTACTTCCCTGTCTTTGATTGAGCATCCATTTATATAGCCCACAAGGGGGGGAGGGGGCGGGGGCTCAAACTGAGTCGCCCTAATGACATAGCCAAATGAAAGCCCTAATCTTGATTTGATGAAGTAAAAGTGAAACCTCTGAATCTAATACAATCTAATAAACCCAGAAGAACAGACCAGTTTACAAATACAATCCACTATTTACTTTTGGAAGTCGTAAACAATACCAAACTGCCACAATGATGGACTGGTGAAACTTGAAAACCAAGATATCTTCTTCCAATATACAAAGGAGAGACCGGCATGGGGTAAATATTCCCATTCTGGAAAAGAGAAATTGAATGAAAAGAGGGATCACAGGTCCCAAACAAGTCTAAAATACAGCAGGGCAAACTCCATTACACTTCAAGGTCTGAGAGTCATCTATGGATCAAGGTTTTGTCCTCCAAAACCAATGAGGCAGCAGTCCTACCCCTTCCAAGTGCTTGTAAAGCTGCCATGCTCTCCCCAAACACTGGGATGAAGCCCCCACTGTTTCTGAGCATTGGAATGGTGGCCAGGCTCTCCACAAAAGTTGGGACAGAGGCTCCACCCTCTCCAAGCATTGCGATTGGCAACCAGGCTCTTTGGGGAATGCCAAGGAACAGGACTCACCATCTCTGGGCATGGAGCTGGCAGCACTCTCCCTGAACAATGGGGTGCAAGGCCTTCCGCCTCCAAGTACCAGGACAGATGGCAACTGCAAGGGTTGGACCCACCCTTTCCACACACATGAGTGGGTTGACTCTCTTGCCCTGAGGATGTCTTTTGGGTCCAGAACTTTGCTTCCATGGTTCTTCCCTTGAAGTCATTCTTCTTTAAATTTGTCCCTTCCCTGTCCCCTTCATTGCAGACTAGCATCTCCTCAGACAAATTTTGCTTTGCATGCAGTACAAGTCCAAACCATCATTTAAGAGAACTTTCCACAGATTCTTCCTAAATAAGAGCATTTCCAATCTTAACTTCCACTGAAATGACTGACTGGATTCATATTTAGCCATACCCTCTTTAGCAAAGGGCTGTTCGGTTAAACCCTTAAGTAGAACCCTGTCCTCTGGGGACTCACGTCCAAAAGGTTTAGGAAGGTCTGCTTCTGGCCATAGTCTCAGAGGATGCTATCTGGATAGGCTAAGAATATTCCAAATTATTAACTGCTAGCTCCTATGCTTTTATTTTTTTTAAGATTTATTTTATTTATTTATTTCTCCTCACGCCCTCATTGTTTGCATTTGCTGTGTCTGTTCATCTTCTTTGTTTCTTTAGGAGGCACCGGGAACTAAACCCGGGACCTCCAATATGGAAGAGAGGTGCCTAATCGCTTAAGCCACCTCCATTCCCTACTTTGTTGTGTCTCTCATCATATTCTTCCTCCTATGTCTCTTGTTGTCATCGTGTTGCATCAGCTTGCCGCACCTGCCCATCACATCAGCTCACCATCTTGCCTGTCTTCTCTAGGAGGCACCAGGAACCTCTGCTCCCTGTTTTGTTGTATCTCTCATCATGTTTTTCTTCTTGTTTCTCTTGTTGCATCATCTTGTTGTGTCAGCATGCTGCACCTGCCCATCACGCCAGATCGCTGTCTTCTTTAGGAGCACAGGGAACCGAACAACGGACCTCCCATGTGGTGAGCTCAATTGCTTGAGCCACATCCGCTTCCCATGGTTTCCTGTGCTTAACAGTGCAATCCTCAGTTCATCTCTTTACTCTCTCAACTCACTATAAGCTGCAAAAAACTAGGCTAAACCTTTCACGCTTAGCTTGTAAATCTCCTCAGCTAAATATCCAAATTCATCGCTTCCTAGTTTTACATTCCATCCAACTGAAACTTCAGAACTGAATCTTGCCAAGTTCTCTGGCACTGCATAACAAGGATCACCTGTCTTGCAATTTCCAGTGATTCATTCACAATTTCCTTATAAGTCCTTGCCAGAAGTATCTTTAATGTACATATTTGTCATGTACATTGTGTTCACAACAAATTATGGACTTTCTAAGATAATACAAACTTTCTCTACAACTCTCACTCATTTTCTTTTTTAAAGATTTATTTATTTATTTATTCCCACCCCCTGGTTCTTTCGTGCTCACTGTCTGTTCTCTGTGTCCATTCACTCTGTGCTCTCTGTGTGTGCTTGTATTCTCTTCTCATCTTCCCTTTAGGAGGCACCAGGATCCAATCCTGGGACCTCCAATGTGGGAGAGTGGCACTCAATCGCTTGAGCCATCTCATCTCCCTGATTTGTTATGTCTCTCATTGTCTCTCCTCTTCATCTCTTTTTGTTGCGCCAGCTCTCCAAGTAGGCCAGCTCATCGCGCAGGCCAGCTCGCCTTCACCAGGAGGCCGCAGGAAACAAACCCAGGACCTCCGACATGGTAGACAGGAGCCCAATCAATTGAACTACTTCTGCTTCCCTCTCACTCATTTTTGAGCCCTCACAATTCTTCCAGCCTCTACCTGTTATCCAATTCCAAAGCTGTTTCCACATTTAGGTATTTATAATAGCAGCATTCCACTTCCTGGTACCAATAACTGGTTTAGTTTCTTGGCTGCTAAAACAAATACCATACAATGGGTTGGCTTAGCAACTGGAATTTATTGGCTTATGGTATCAGGGGCTAGAAGACTTGCTTCCTCACAGGGTCGGTATCTACCAGCTGAACCTGAGGTTCCTTGGCTTTTCCGTCATGTGGCAATGCAGATGGCAGTGTTTTCTCCTCTCTCTTCCACATCCCATAGACTTCAGCTTCTTGCTGCTCCCTGTGACTTCCCTTTCTGTGTCCAATTCCCTTTGCTTATAAGGACTTCAGCCATACTGGATTAAGATGCACCCCCATTCAGTTTGGGCACACCTTAACTAACAATTGACATCTCCAAAGGTCCTATTTACAATTAATTCACACTCACAGGAATGGATTAAGATTAAGAACATGTTTTTCTGGGATACATCATGCCAGGGCACAACAGGCAGGATTATGCTATTTATTTCAGGATGATTAGCAATCCCAGACTCTATCCACTCTCCAGTAGTCCCCTTGACTGAAACCAATGATGCAGGCAAAGATCTATCCAGAAGGCCTATCATCTCAACATCGTGTAAAAAAAAAAAAACTTAAAAAAACCTTAATATACAACAAAATACTGATTTAAAATATGATACATCAAAGTAAGAGAATACAATGTAACCACCACCAAAAAAAAAAAGGACAGTATACTGCCTGTTGAAATGATGTGCTAACATGACACTGTTATCTCCAAAGCAAAATGTATTGACTAAATCCCAATCAACATGGAAAACAGGAAATTGGGCTAAAATGGACATAAAATTGACAAATTTCTGAAAGACTGAACGATAGGCTGAGGGGAATAAATAAACTAGAGGAGAAAAGTCATAATCCAAAACCCACACAGAAGTCTACCATGCAAGAGAAAGCTGTATTTCCTAGAAGAGGCCACAGAGGTTCAAAGTGCCTAATTATTAAGTACAGACAGCAGGCACACAGAAGAATCCAGATTATTAATTAAGGAACAAATCATCTACCAAAAAGTGGGGTCTCCCATTCATCCATGTTCAGAACAGTTATCTGCAGCATTAGCCTACAGCAAATGCCCCAAAGCTGCTTCCAAAACAACCATTTGCTTGGCAACAGCCTCTACTATGGTTCTTGAGGCAAGCAATACAAAGCCTGTCATAAGGACCTGACTCAGGTTCTCTACAGTGAAGTCCATCTGCTTACACCTTCAGGAAAACCTGCTGTTCACAGACTCCCTCTCTCACCACTTACATAAAGTCAACCCTTCAACTTAGAGGAGAAGCCTTCTGGAAAACAGACATACAGAAGTACAAAGTGAATCCACATGAGCAATATAGACCTCCATTTAAAAATATGAACAATCAGTAAAGGATCGCCATGCATTTGAAGAAAACTATCAGCATGAAAGAGAAAGAAGAAAAACATGCACAAGTTACACAGAAGAAACAGAAATGAGTTTAAAATTATAATCAGAAAGATTAAAAAGTTATTATGTTAAAGAAGACTGCTACGAAAAAGGAAAGTTCAAATAAAAATGTTCTTAGAAGTAAAAATTTGATTTCTTAAATAAATAAATAAATAGACCAAAGTGGAAAATCCATTTAGTCGTGGAAGGAAAGGAAGACCACTCAGGAGACAGAACAAAAAGATAAAAAGATGGAAAACATGAGAGGAGAGAAAAGAAGGCCAAATCCAGGAGATCCAAGCCTCTGATAGAGTGCCTAAAGGAAGGACACAGACAACAAAAGAAAAAATATAATGGGAGAACATTTCCTCAATCTAAAGAAAATCTTAAATCTTCAGATTGAAAGTACCCACCAAAGGCTGAGAAGGATTAATGTTAAAAAGCTGCTAAAAGATGATGTAGAAATCTCACATCACATATAAAAATAAAATCCTAAAAGCCTCAAGTGAGTTACATAGAAAGAAACAAGAGACACAATGGCACTGAGCTTCTAGGTGGCACCACTGTATATTGGAAAATAATAAGAGCTATGCTTTCAAAGTCCAAGAAAAAATTATATGGACACAATGTTCAGCTAAAGTATCAATCAAGCAGAAGAGGAAAAGATGGACATTTTCCAGAATGTAAAAAGTTACATGTACATGTTTTCTAAGGGAAAAAATTGAAAATATAATCCAACAAAAAGAAAAAGGAAGATGTAAGAACTTAGAACTGTGGAAGTAATTCAGGAATATAAGGAAAAGAAATCCTAAGATGTCAGATAGGAATAGGTTTTTTTTTTTTTAAAGATTTATTTATTTTATTACATATCTCCCCTTCCCCCCGCTGCGGCGACGCGCCGAGAGTGGTCACTGCGCAGGCGCAGCTTTCCCCGCTTGTGGGAGGTCTCTGCGTCCGTTCACGGCCGGCTTTCAGTTCGCGGGTGGCTGGCTGCGCTCCATCTGCGGGCGACCTGCCCTGCCCATGGCGGCTCTTGCCATGTCCGTGGCAGCTTCTTGCCCTGCCCACGGCAGCTCCGGCCCACCCATGGCGGCTTGCGATTCTCAAGGCGGTCTGCCCGCTAGGAGAGGTCCCTGGGAATCGAACCCGGGGCCTCCCATGTGGTATGCCGGCGCCCTATCCACTGGGCTATCGAGCCGGCCCCAGGAATAGGTTTAGAAAACAATTGGTCCAAATTCATACCATAAGCCAGAGGGCTGGCTCTAGGAAGAATACCTTCAGTCAATGTATAATTAAAGTTATCTGACAAAGAACACAGGCATTCTTTATAATAAGGAAAAGTTAAAAAAAAAAAAAAAGCAATTAGAAATCTGGGGGAAAATATTGTCCAGGAAGATCAAGATTCAATAATTAAACAGACCTAAGTCAATAATCAAGGATGGCCAAATTAGACATAGTCGGTCATATATCACAAGATTTTTTTAAAAAATCAAGTTCTAGATAATATTGGAATGATCCCAGGGCTAAAGACTCAAAAGGGGAGCATAATGCAAGTTCTCAAAAATGATATTTAGATTATATAATCATGAATCCAATATAAAAAGGAAAATGTGTCCATATGCTTAGCTTCTCATTTAGGAAGTGTAATGAAATCTGTTTAATAGGAAAGCAAGTGTTTTAATGGCTATGCTAAGCATCATGGGACTACTGTATATGGAATATTTGATAAGGAATACCTAGCATCATGCCACTGTTTCTAATGACCAAGGAGAGGCCCAATAATCTATAGTAAATGACTGTGCATCCCCTACAGGGTAATACAGAGTGTGCAAAGAGAAATCCCTCAACCTATTCCAGGACACTTATTATACTCTGGCAAGGTCATCCCAAGCTGTAATTATCTTACCATAAAACTGAGCATATCACATCTAGGAAGTTTCCTATAGAAGCACTCTATGAAGCAAGAAGCCAAACAACAGGGACTTCTCCAGGTTTTAAAGCTGAGCTATAACTGTTATAACTAAGCCACAGTTTTACAGAAAGTGAGGAGACATGTCACACCTGTACATACTTGGTGAACTGGCATCCCTTAAAATACATCCAATAATTAGGTCCTAATACACACACACACACACACAAAATGTTCTTAATTTATAAATCAAATAAATCTCTTTAGGACACTAATATAAAGTTTTTACTTTAGTACAAAGAGAGCACATCATGAGTTCAATTTTAAAAGAAACAAAGTTAACAAATCAAATACTCATGAAAAAATAACTTGGGCGCTCACCTTTCCACCACCAAGCTGACTGCCTGTGTGAGATCTGGGTTTGTCACTTGAAGACGTTTCCACAAAGACCATACAAATTCTTTATCAGCCTTAAGGAAATAAAAGACATTTTAAATGTATTGTTCTGTAGCTGTATCAGACAAGACAGACTATTATGCTGAATAAATGAAAAAAACATATTTCATGATTCCTTAGTTTCTATAACTATTACTATTCCAATAGATTCTTGAAAAGTATAGAAAAAAAGTTTTTACTTTAAAAAGTTCTTAAATTGTCAATCCATATTCATTTACACTATTTCTACCACCCACATTTTGGGGTGCAAATGCCTGAAATGTTAAATTCTGAATACCAAGGTAAATGTGCTCTAAAAGGAGCTTGCCCTTCAGCTACAGCTCTATTTTCCAGCTCTTTTTTTCAGCAAAACTCCTTGGAAGAGTTCCTATAATCACTTTTTCCATTTTCTTACCTCCCATTCACTTTATAACATCTTCCAGCCTGATTCTCCTCCCCACTACTATACTAAAATTATTTGTCAAAGTCCTCCATACTCCCTAATCCAATGAACAATGGACAGTTTCATTCATTATTCTCTAGGTCATTTGTTATCAATGCTGGGCTGTCAGGAATCACTTTTGGGGAGCTTTTTAATATCAGACTCTAGAGAGTCTGATTTAACTGATCTCAGTTAATGACCAAACATCAGTATTTTTTATAAGCCCCCCAGGTGATTCTGTGTACTCATGGTTAAGAACCACTGGCCTAGGTGAGCTCATCCATGATTTTACATACTAATCAAATACTGATGTCTCTCACATTCATTTGGCTGCATAGCAAGCATCTAAAATTTAACTTTTCCAAAATAAAATTCTTAATTCCCTAACCTCTCACAAATATGCACACATCTGTATCTCAAAAAAATGACACATTCAACTACACAGTTGTTCAAACAGCTAAAACCTAGGACTTAATCTTGGTTGCTCTATTTCCTCTCACTTCATATACAAGCCATCAGCAAATCCCATTGGCCTTACCTACAGAATATATCCCAATTCTGACCACTTCTTCACAACACCTTCACTACTAACATCCTGGTAGTCACCTCCATCTCCTCCTAGCTTTCTACAATGATCTCTGAGCCTCTTTATAGCTCAAGACTCTCCAATGGATTCCCAGCATACTAGGAAAACAATCCAAATGTGTTACCAGTACTACAAGACCCCACATGATCTGGCCCCTTACATACATCTCCAACCTCATCTATCACTCTCCCCTTTTTTCACATTTACCTTGTTCTATTTGCTCTACTTGCAACAGGGTCTTTGCACAATGTACCATTTTCACGTCGCTTATTTCCCCACTTCATTCAGATCTTTGCTTAAATGTCACCTCCTCAGAGAAAGCTTCCCTGATTACTATATTTATAATAGCCATTAAAACTCATAAGTCTCTGGTACCCCTTACTCTATTTCTTTTTTTTTTCCCATGATAAATTTCATTTTCTAATTCTATATTAATTTGGTCAATTGTTTTAGTTTACTTGTGTGGCAGATACTGCTATTTGATATCCCTCTCTCATCTATTCTCCCCTTCCTTTTAATAACTGAAACCATTTTGGGTCTTTGCATCCCAACTAAAACCTGTATTGTATTATGGGCTATGTGACTTCAGTTCTAACAATGAAATATAGGAAGTATCATGTGACCTCTAGGAAATCTTAAAATTAGATCTTTGTCTACCAAATATGTTACAAATATTTTTCCAAATCCTTTGCTGTTTATTTAACTTTATTTCTGATGGTACATTTTTTGGGCTAAAGTTGGTTATTAATTTTATATATTTATATATTGAAATGTATCTGTCTTTTCCATTGTGGCTTTTGGATTTTATGTACCAGTTAGAAAGAACTTCTCTACTCCAAGATTGTAAATATATTTACCTATACTTTCATCTAGATTTTTTTTCATTCTTTAATGCTTAAATCATTGACGTATTTTGTTTTAAAATTTAAAAAAAAACCTTGATAGTCTGAGTACTGAACAGTATACTATCTTACTATACATATAAATTGTGATTTACTTTATCCTTTTAGAAGCCAGAATTCAGCATTCGGGTATTAAAATGATTTAAATTAAGGACAAGGAGTATCAATATATAAATCACAAGTTATAACCTGTTCAAAAGGCAGTGAAGATGAGGAAAAGGCAAGCTATGCAACAGTATATTCTCTAGCATCTCTATTTAAAAGGTGTGTCAATGAAATTACAAAATCGCATGAAACGAATGTTATTTATAAACTTATAGCTTGCTTCAAAATAAAACAGCGTGCATTCACATGCATTTTTCACCTTAACGTCTCTACCTAACAGTTAATATAATTTAAAATGTAAAAACAAAAAAGAGGAAGCCTTCAACGCTTCTGAACACCTAAGTTACTTCAACTTAAACAAATATGGCTTACTGGTAAACAAAAAGTAAGATTTAGCTCTAGCACAGTAAGAGAGATATAGTCTCAATAAATGCCTGATGAAACACCTTTTAATTTTATTTATATGTTTCTTTTCCTTTTGTTGTGGTAGTTGTTGCTATTGTTATTTCACATGCCTCTTCAATCTCAACCAAAGAGAAAGTAACAGTTTTCTCTCCTTGGTTTGTTTTTTTACCACAGAGACCAGAGAAAAAAGAAACCAGAAGAAAAAGATCTCTCCAGGAACACACGATTGTTACTATTTTGTAATTACCATCTACACCCACAAGTCATTTAGTGGGAAATTTTCTAATTGCCAAGATTCTTTAGTTTAAATTTTACATAATTTCTTCTTTTTCCTAAAATTAAATTATGGTAAACAACAATATTCAGGTTTTCTCTGTCATCTAAAAATACTTAAATTTATAAGTGATAACTGGTGATTTGGACAAAAAAGCAAGTTCTTTTTTTTTTTTTTTTAAAAAGATTTATTTTTTATTTATTACATATCCCCACCACCACCACTTTCTGCTTGCTCTTGCTGTGTGTCCATTCTTCTGTGTTTTTCTATGTCTGCTTCTTGTCTCCCCCCTGTCTTTGCCGCGACGTGCGGAGTCGGCCCTCCGCGGCGGCAGCTCACTCCGTTCCTGGGTGACTCCATTCCGTTTTCACGGACAGCTCCACTCCATGTTTTGCGGGCAGTAGTCCTCCATGTTTTTTGCGGGCTGCAGGGCTTCCGCGGTTTGCAAGCAGCAGCTCCGCTTTTTCACGGGTGACTTTGCC
>PVKH010021002.1:0-14446 GCA_004027955.1 Chaetophractus vellerosus | reverse complement strand
AAATAAATCTTTAAAAAAAAAAAAAAAAAAGAGATTGTGTAAAATTGGTGTTAATTCTTCCTGAAAGGTTTGGTAGAATTCTCCAGTGAAACCATCTTGGCCAGGACATTATTTTTGGGAAAGCTTTTAAATTACAAATTCATTTACTTTAATGGTTATAGAATTATTAAGATCGTCTGTTTCATCTCCAGTTCTTTTAAGTTGTCAGATTTATGAGTATAAAGTTGCTTGTAGTATCTTTTTTATTGGCTGTGGGATGTGTAGCAAACTACATTTTATTCATAATATGGGTGTTCTGTGTCTTCTCTCTTTTAATCTCTGTCCATTTTATTAGAGGTTTCTCAATTTTATTTTCTTCTGAACTTTTTTCATTGATTTTTTCTATAGATCATTGATTTGAGACTTCTTTTCTAATGTAAGCTTTTAGTGCTATATATTTCTTTTTCACCACTAAATTTAGCTGTGTCCCACATATATTGATATGTGGTATTTTCATTTCGTACTATGTGTTTTTTTTTATTTCCTTTGAGACTTTCTCTTTGACCCACAGATTATTTTTAAGTGTGTTGGTTGATTTCCAAGTGTTTGGAGATTTTCCTATTGTTTTTCTTTCATTGATTTCTAGTTTAATTCAATTACAGTCATATAACATACTCTGTACAATTTCAGTTATTTTAAATGTGTTGAGGGTTGGTTTATAACCCAGAATATGGTCCATCTTGTTGGGTGCTTGAAAAAATAAAAGCACATTGTGCTGTTGCTTGGTGGACTGTTCAATAAATTTCAAATAGATCCTCTTGAGTGTGTTGTTCAGCTTGTCTATATCCTTGCTGATTTTCAGTCTCTTAGTTTTATCAATTGCTGATAGTACGATGTTGAAATACCCAACTATAATTGAGGGTTTTTCTTTTCCATTCTATCAGGTTTTGTATCATGTATTTTGAAGCTATGATTTTTGGTGCATATACATTTAGGATTGGTTCTTTTATCATTATGAAACATCCTTCTTTTCTCTAGCAATTTTATTTCCTCTAAAGTCTATTTTATCTTATATCAATATAGTCATTCTTGTTTTAAAATTAATTTTTAGATATATCATTTTGCATCCTTTTACCTTTAACTACCTATGTCTTTGTATCGAAGTGATTTTTCTGTAAATGGCATGTTGTAGGATCATATTTTTCATTTACTCCACCAGTCTCTGTATTTTAATTTTTTTTAATTTAGGAGGTATCAGGGATTGAACCCAGGACCTCGTACATGGGAAGACGCTCAACCACTGAGCTACATCTGTCCCCCAGTGAGAATTGGGATTTTTGTTTGTTTGTTTGTTTGCTTTTAGGAGGTACCATGGACTAAACCCCGGACCTCAAACATGGGAAGCGGGAACTCAACTACTTGAGCTACATCTGCTCCTCTCTTCATTTTAACTGGTATATTTAGACCATTCATATTTATGTTTAGTGTGTTGAGTATATCACTTTGTAAAGTTTCTTAACAGTTGCTCTAGTTATTAAAATACACATATATAAAGTATCACAGTTTACTGGTTTTGATGCTTAACCACTTTGAATGAAGTGTAGAACCCTCACTTCAATTTAGGTCCCCTTACACTTCTCATTTTAAAAATATAATTGTCTTAAGTATTTCTTCAACATATATTGAGCACCACATTGATGGTGATATAATTTTTGCTTCAACTGTCAAATATGATTTAAGAAATTAATGAGTGGAATAGTCTATTTACCTCTTTTTCTTACCCATCACAATGCTTTACTTTCCTTTCTGAAGTATCCATTCTTTAATTATAGGTTTGCTAACAACAAATTTTCACCATTTTCCTTTGCTGAGACTGTGTTTATTTCCCCTTCATTCCTTAAGAAAATTTGCTGAATATAGAATTCACAGTTGACTGTTTTTTTCTTTCAGTACTTGAAAAATATGCTACTTCTTTTTAGACTCCGTTGTTTCACATGTGAAATTCACCTGTCATTCAAATTGGTGTTCTCCTAAAAGTAACAATTGTTTCTCTCTGGCTACATTCAAGATAATTTTCTTTGCCTTTCGTTTTCAGAAATTTCATTATGTGTCTGGATTTCTTTGGATTTATCCCTTTTTTTGCTCGGCTTCTTACATCTGTAGGTTTATGTCTTTCATTAAATTTGTAAAGTTTTCTGCCATTATTTCTTTGAATATTTTCTCTCCTTCTGGGATTCTGATGATACAAACATTAACTCTTTTGTAATTGTCCCCCAGGTCCCTTAGATATTATTTTCTCCCAGTCTATTTCCTCTCTGTTCAGTTTGGATGAATTCTGTTGATCTGACCTCAAGCTTACTGATTCTGACCTTTGTCATCATCACTCCACTACTAATCACATCCAGTAATTTTTTTTTAATTTCAGATATTATATTTTTTCAGTTCCATAATTTGCATTTGCTTCTTTTTCATAACATATTTTTTTTCTGAGATTTTCTGTTTATTCACTTGTTACAAGAGAATTTATTTCATATTGGAGCATTTTTATGATGGTTACTTTAAAATCTTTTCACATAATTCCAACATCTGATTCATCTTGGTGTTGTCACCTGTTGAATTTATTTCCTCTTTCATGTTATGATTATCCTGGTTCTTGGCATGATTAGTGATTTTCTACTGTATTCTGGACATTTTGGATATTATGAGACACTGGATACTATTTGTGATGGTTTTACCCATGTGTTAACTTAGCCAGGTAATGGTGCCCAGTTGTTTGGTCAAGCAAGCACTGGCCTAATTGTACTGTGAGGACATTTCATGGACTTAAATCATCAGTGAGTTGATTGCATCTATGGCTGATTATATCTACAATCAACTGAGGAGAGACTGCCTTCAGCAATAAGAGATGTCTTATCTAATCAGTTGGAGGCCTTAAAAGGAGAAGTGATTTCAGCAGGCAGAGAGAGAATTCCCATCTCTACTTCAGACAGACAGCTTTTCCTGGGGGAAATTAAGGACCTTCATTGGAGTTCCTGGCTTGCAGTCTGCCCTACAGAATTTGGACTTGTGCATCCCCACAGTCACATGAGACAATTTTATAAAATCTCACAATATTTACAGGTATCTCCTAACGGGTCTATTTCCCTAGAGAATCCTAATACATTCTTCAATCTTCCGTCTTTAGTAGGTAGTTCCCCTTTCAGGGTGTAGTGTGAGGGGTAGGTAGGTATTCCTTTCAACAACAGTCTGACAAAACTGGGCACTGACTCATAGTGCCTTGTTGCAGGTGACTGGTGTGGAAGTTCAGCTCCATCGTAAACCTCCTTGCTAACTTCCTGATGAAAGTGGGTCACTGACTCACACTACTTTGTTGCTTCCAAGTGGGGTGTAAGATCAGCTCCCCACTGGATCATACTGACACCAGATAGGAGCAAAGTGGAGGGTTAATTCATACAGTTTTGTTAATGTAGCTTGGAGGAGGAAGCTCCCCAGTAGGGATGGCTGACACCAGAGAAGAGGGGAAACTGAATGTTCATGCCACCTATTGGGGGAAATCAGGGCATTCCGTTTCCATGGGGCAGAGGGTAAGGTGTTATGAAAAATTAACTTCCATAGGGGTGGTGGTGAGGTTTTTTCATTGGTAATTGGCTGGACTAGGGCAGGTAACTGTGAAAAATGTTTTCTGTTTTTAGACTTTTCTTGGAGCTTTCTTTAGCTGTGCCTACAAGCAGTACCACCTGTAGAACCCTGTCTGGAATAAATGGGAGACAATAAGGAAACCCAAGGAATTCACTGCCGTGTAATTTATCAAGTCCTGAGGTCTCTAGGCAGTCATTCCACCTTTAAAATTTTTCCTATGTTTATCTGCTGTTTTACGTCTAGGAATTTTTAGTTGTAAGAGGGAGGGCCAGGGATGAGTAGAAATGCATCCTCTTGGAACCAGAAGCCCCTCTTTATATTCAATTTTAATCCCCTCATGTTAAATCTATACTCACTCCTTGAGCTCATTCATAGTCAAGGTCATATAAACCTTGGCATCCTCTATATGTACATCATATAATACTTTCTATACAGTGGACACTTGATAAATGATTGGTGAGGGGTCAACAGTGAATGCCCACTGTAGTCTGTTTGTAGTCTTAAGCATACAAGCTTTCAGAGTTGAGGAGAGATATCAGGTGGTGAAGTAGAGGGGCAGCTCATTTTTATGGATTACATTAATCTTCTGATCTCTGATATCATTGACATATTTCTGGATTTGTTATCTCCTTCCAGACTAAAAGACAATGCTTTGAATCCTGAAGTGTGGGTATTTAAATGATTGCAGGCAGCTTAGCTAGATCAAGATTTCATAGGCCCTCACATCTCTCTGAACTTGAAGAATCACTCTAACTCCAGACAGACTGAAGTTTTTTATAACTGAAATTATGTTTAGCCACACAGAGCTATGGCATCCAGTTCTCCCTAACAATACCTCAGACCGGATGGCACCATATGTGGGAGAAAATTTAAGGTCTAAATCTCTGCGAAATATTTCTACAATTTTACAAGAATCATCGTGGATACCATATTCTAAGACATTCACCAGTCCTTTTCTATTTTCCCCTTTAGCATTCTAGGAACTACAATGGGTTATAAACTGTATTTTAAGGACAGCTAGTATGTTGTAGTATTACTGTTTATTAAAATAACAGTTAAAAACTATGTTTCTATTTCAGTTGATACTTTTTGGAGACAGAAATTAATAGATAAAGAATAAAGTACGTTGCTCATTTTTCCCTATTAAGTCAGAATTTGTTGTTTTGGGCAATTAAGACTGTAGGAGAAATTAGATTGGTGGGGGTGAGAAGAGTCTCCATGAATTTGATTTGTTTTTGATCTCTCAGGCTTAGAACACAAAAACTCTGAAAAATCAACTGATTCCATGAGGAATGTACCCATCATATGCCAATCAGTGTTCATATATTTACAAATTAGAGTCATGACCTGAAAATTAATTATCTTTCTCATATAACTCTATTATCTTTATACTTGTTAAGCCAGTACACGAAAAGCTTGATACATAGTTAGCAGTTAACTTACTTCTCCATAAAGCTGGCAAGGCAAAAAAAATATGGTGGGTTTTTAAAACAAGTACAGCCCCATTGTCAGCAGCTCCTAATGTGCAGTCACATTGCCACCTAGAGGCTACACAGGGATTATCCATTAGAGACAGCATACATTATAGAGCAACCCAGAATTGCCCGTTATCAACAGATCTGCACTTACTTGGAAACCTTATTGATTCCAAAAGCCACTTGTTGGTTAAGAGATGCAATGATTTTGTCTTTCTTTTTAATCTGCATTTGGTTTTCTTGCCACCGAAAAGTCACTGTTTTCAACTGTCTTTTGAAATCCTGATCAATGAAAAATATTATTTCAAGTTAATTCTGTTCAAATCACTAGAAACTAAAAGAAGAAAAAAAATAAGTGGATTCTTCTTAAAAAATAAAAATATCACTAATTTTTATATTTGAACTAACTCTGATTTCCCTCAGATCTAGGGCAAAAGTACTTACTTCAGAGAGGATATGTAGGAAGGGGAACCTTCATCCACTGCTGGTAGGAATTTAGAATGGTGAAGCCATTATGGAGGATGGTTTGGTAGTTTTTCAAGAAGCTAACTATAGAACTGCCATATGATCCAGCAATTCCACTGCTGGGTATATACCCAGAAGAACTGAAAGCAGGAACATGAACAGATATATACACATCAATATTCAAAGCGGCCTTATTCAATGTTGCCAAAAGTTGGAAGCAACTCAAGTGTCCATCAACAGATGAATGGATAAGCAAATTGTTCTATCTATATACAGTGGAATATTACTCAGCTGTAAGAAGTAATGAAGTATTGACACACGTGACATGGATGAATATTAAAGACTATATGTTGAATGAAGTAAGCCAGTCACGAAAGAACAATATCACATGACTTCACTAATATGATCTAAGCAAACTGAGCAAACTCACACTGCTAGAGTCTGGAATATAGGTTATCAGGAGACAGAAAGGGAATAGTGTGGTGAGCTGATGCCCAGTATGGGCAATATCTATGATAAGGTGGAAGGAGCTGATTTGGCAGTAGATAGGGGTGATAGTGGTTTGGCAGTGGATAGGGGTGACTTAAATTTTCTGGCTGTTCACAAATGCCAGGTGAGACCTGAATCTCAGCAGAGTTGTAGCCAGCACCTACTCTCCTGTTCATCAGACTCACCCAGGACAACTAACAAAAGGATGGATAATGCCCATCCAAAAAAACAGAGTATCTATAACTGCAAGCAAGACGGTTCCACCAATCTGCCCCATGGGATCTCAGCCCCCTCTCAGTTGGAAGCAGAGTGAGCATAACTATCCCAAAATTCTTAAGATTGAAGCATGAACAAACATAAGGGGGAAATACAACCAGGGACTAAATTAGACTTATTATTATTCTAGTAATGGAAAAACTTGTAACATTGATATAAAGACACTGTTCACCAGAATTTCTGAGGGGGTGGAGAGGGAAGAATAGGTGTAACAGGGAGCATTTTGGGACACTGGAATTGTTCTACATGATATTGCAATGACAAATATAGGCCTTTATACATTTGTCAAAACCTATATCAGCTGTATGGTGCAAAGTGTAAACCATGATGCAAACTACAGACCATGCTTTGTAGCAATGCTTCAGTATGTGTTCATCAATTTTAACAAATGTACCACACTGATGGAAGATGTTGTTAATGGGGAAAAGTGTGTGTGGGGGGACGGGGGAGAGATAATGGAAAACCCCTATGTTTTTGTTTTAACATTTATGTAATCTAAAGCTTCTTTTTAAAAATATAAAGTACTTACTTCACACTGATAGTGCAATTTATAAAGTTGTCGTTGACGAGCAAGCTTTTCCTGTTCAGTTTCTTCATACTCCGCAGTTACCTTGTTGGTTGAACCCTATTGAGCAAATGGAATATGCATATCAGAATTTTGAACCACATAAATCTAAGTCCTTTTATTGTGTCATCTTATTTGCCTACAAAAAAACACCAACCATTTTAGTAATTTAAAGGAGATTTAGCACCTGTTCTTGCTTTACATCTCCATGCAAACATCACTTCTCTCATTAGGTTTAGATAAACCCACCAGTCCTCAGTAATAGCACTTCATGAATCCAGTTACTTGTCTTCTGCTACTCCTACTGGATAACACTGCTTGTGTGTATATTTTTAAAGGATTTTCTTAATAATGAATGTCATTGTCATAAGAGCCTTATGCGGTAGGCACTTATTCCTATTTTAGGAATGATAAAACTGAGTAAATAACTTGACCAAGATCACACAGACAGCAAGTGGAAGAGCTTGAACTCTAACTCAGGCAGTCTGGTTTCAAAGTCCAGGACACTCTGATTCTTTTTTGAGTTCTCATAGTTCTCATGGCTACTGCATGAAAACCAGAGGCCCCAAATTTAAACTTTTAGTCAGATAGCCAAAGCTGAAAACATAACATTTAAGTTAAATATACTTATCCTAATATTATACTTAGAAAGGAGGAATCAAAAGTATGACAATTATATGAATGATGTACTATCAGCAAGGGAATAATTTGTACTAACCATACTTATAGATAATCAATATGGCTATATACTATATACCAGTATATTTATACCATGGAGCAGGTTATCATAAAATTACCTCAATATAGGATTCCCATGAGTATGTAAATCAAGTAATTTTTTAAAATACTATTTTCACTTGTTTTGTGTCATTAAGTGCTCTTATAAGCACAAACCATATTCATATGCCACGTCACAAGCAAATATATCATTTTTAGCAGTGACTACTATTAGGAAAATAAAAAATGTTGCATGTTAATAGTTTTTGTAGACATGTCATGGTAACAACCAGATTTAAATTTAAAAAGAAAATAGTCACATAGTAGATTTGTTTTAAAAAAATTATTTTTGTCATGACATTTAATCCAGTGGGACTATGCCATTTTCCCCTTAAGGTGCCTGAAAAAGCTTTGTAAGCAATGCATTTGTAATCAACTCTGCCCAATAATTAAAGCCAAGAAATAGCTTGAAGGCTAAAGTGAAAAGTTTCCAGCTTATAAGATTGTTCCTTTTTTTCCCCCTCTTCTGTCCCTAAATCCCTTCCCTCCTTTATTTTTCTTCTCCTGACAAATACAGTATAAACTAACTGGGTTAATATGATGTTCAAAGAACAAGTAACAAAGGTTTCTGGAAAAAAACAGATTATACTCTCTCCAATTGGGCTTACTTGCTCTATCATGTCTAGAATATGCAATTCATCCAGGCTATAGAACTTGTCTTCAGCTGCAGAATCTTCTTGAACATCACTTCCATCATCTCTCATAAATCTATTGACTGGGTGTGGATTCGCGTGCTCTTTCTTCATACGCTCTTCCTTTCCTGCCATATTTGGGCTATATTGGTGACACAATCAATAAGACCTTTTAAAATTGTATAGTGATTTTCATTAAGCCATTGTTTCCCAAACTGGTAGTGTACTGGCCTCATGAGATTCTCTGTATCAGAAATGTTCATGGTCAAATAAAGATTGGTCAATGCTCAAACTGTGTCTTCATCTTGAAGATTCACAATGCTTATTAGCATATTTGAGATAGCACTTAATCAAGGTACCTATTTAATTCTGTTCATCCCAGTGTTTTCAAGAATTATGAGACTATGGAATTCTTTTTTCAAATTACAATTGTTGACATCAGTTACTTTGGGAAACACTGACATGCATTCCTACACCTCCCATATTATTTTATCATCATAACATTCTTGACAGGTAGGTTGGTTTAATCAACTTAAGTGTTCAGCCACACTCTACATTTTAATAGAAGGCTAGAAAACAGCAATATAAAGTATATTTTTAAATGGAAGATTCTTTTTAAAAATTGTAGTGACAATGTGGATTTCAGTCATTAGGAACCAGTGATAAATGGGTGGAAAGACTACAGATACAATGGCAATTAACTTATTTTTATACCTTTATCTAAAATTTTAATTCATGCTTATTATCCTTCAGTTGGTCTAGTATTTAGTACTTAGTGACTTCCTTCCCGACACTCTTGAATGGTAACAAGAAATAATACTTTTACTTACAGCATGATATACATGACTTAATTTTACTAGTGAATAGAAATAAAATGGATAACAGTAAGATGCATTATCTTCTTTTCAGCCACTGAGACACAGAAAAAATGAGGTCTAATACTTGTAGAATAATCTGTAAAACACTCCATAAACAGTCATTAGGTATCACTGAGGTATTATAGAATGACCGAAATAGTTTGGAAAGTTCAATGAAAGCAACTGCTTGCGTGCACCAGTGGTTCTCAAAGCCAATTAAATTAAAACCCTACATTTTCCCAGGCATCGTCACAGTTGTAAATAATAAGT
This sequence comes from Chaetophractus vellerosus, assembly GCA_004027955.1. Classification (NCBI taxonomy): domain Eukaryota; kingdom Metazoa; phylum Chordata; class Mammalia; order Cingulata; family Chlamyphoridae; genus Chaetophractus; species Chaetophractus vellerosus. Next base: position 5,022 of record PVKH010021002.1, on the reverse strand, counting down.
GAATCTGTATTTTTAGAAAAGTTCTCCAAAATTATTGCTAAATTTTTAAGGAATGGTAATACTATTGGGGAAATAAAGGAAAGCGTCCATATTCTTCAGAGATGAAAACTGAAACATGATGTTTGGGGTTGAAAATATTTCAACAGAGAAAAAAATGGTAAGGTATAGATAAAGCAAAAAACAAATGTGGCAAAATAGTGATAACTGTTGAATCAGGGCAAATAATCTCTTTACTTCTATGTATATTTGAAATTTCTCATTTAAAAACAAGACTGATTTTACTGACATCCAGATTTGGTTTATACTGCAGGCAAAATGAGCAAAATGAGTGATGACATTGTTTCATTCTTTAGTAAGCTATTTTTACAGCATCTAGATATAACCTGAAAAACAAACAAAATATCTATTTCTCCAGCGGTCCAACTTAACCTTTAGTTGCCAAAGAAAGTGAAAACTTAATTTGGATGATGAACTAGTTATCATTTGACATATCCATTATAAATAAAATATCAACTACAAGTGACTTTAAAATTAATAAAATGTGTTATTGCTGCCATTTTAAGGGTATCTTAATTTATGTCCTCACAGTGTATTCTCTAAAGTTACTAGAATTTAGTTACAATTTTTTAGAGGGAATATTATCATGATATCTTCATTAGGATGTTCTCCCCCTTTCCTTCATCTAGTACACTGTCATCAATCATACGGTTGCACAATACATCTCACAGTGACCTTTTAATATTAAAAAAAAAAGAACTTGGGTTTATTAAAAAACAAGAAACCAAACCAAAACAAAATCAAGAAACTCTTTCATAAAAGGGGTCACTGGAACATACAATGACTGTCCGTTAAGGCCAAGTCTTACTTAGTCTAGATCTGGCTAACTACAATCTAGACTACTTTTTAAAAATTTCATGGTGGACCAAACTTAGTCCCTGAATGAAGTAGTTACCATTGGATGGCTCTTGAAGTAGCCTTATAGAAAAATGGTGAAAGATTCTATTCTTCCAAAGTAAATGAAAATTTAACTTTTTGCCACTTTATGTAAAAAGACAATTTATTAAGATAAGAAATTATCCTTTCTTCCTTTAGTGAGAACACTTCCCAAAGCAAGGCTGTGTCACATTGACAAAGCACACTTTGAAAATACTAAAAAAAAAACAAAACAAACAAACAAACAAAAAAAAACAAATACAAAAATTAGGTAAAATAAGCCAACACTTACACTTGCTCTTCATTTGATTCCTTATTCTGAAAAACAGCATAAAGAATTAGTAATCTATAATAAACTATGTGAATGTAGCATAGTGATTTGTCTATATCTAGGTCAGGGTTTCTCAAACTTTTTCTTATGACAATCCAAGTAAAAAATGTGCTTTGTATCATGATGCTATATGCACTTACACATATATCTTTCTACAGAAGTATTAAACTAAAATATAAGTTCCATGAAACAAAACCTACCCATAGTACATGTGCTAATCTCTGATATTTTTTATTCTTCATCTACTTCCTTTTTAAAAATATGAGCTGTAACCCACTATATTGAATTTATATTATCACTTATGATTCACAACCTTAAAATCACTCATTCAGATATGCAAGGTAAGTTTTGGGATTGAGTTTGTATCTACTGATCTATCTAGGGACAAGGCGTATGTAATTCACATTAATTATATTTTATACTAACCACAGGGTTTCTATATGTAAGGAGTTGATATATTAACTCATAGAAAAAGAAGTGGTAAGGAGATCACAATTGGAAATATATCTTTAAAAGTCCTAAATTTATGTTCATTAAATAAAATTAAAGAGGTAGCATACCAATTAAAGGTGACATCAATAATACTTAACACACCTTAAATTTAGAGCAAGTATTCCAGTATTAAAAATGTCCACTCCCATACCTTGTTCACAATAAACCTCATGGTTTCCTTCCCCACAGTTTCAATGATGTACTTGTAAATCTGTTTTACTTTATTGTCTGTATATTAAGAGGAATGTTGTTTTCCATGGCCTGATCTCATGCTCTATGTTCAGTGCCTATTTGACTCTGTGATTTAAACTATTGACTCCTCTCTATGAGAGTCTGCCTCAATTCCAGTGGACCTGAATACCTGAGTGAAAAAGAAGTCTATTTGTTCATAATGAACATATCCAGTATAGTTGACTAAGTATTTCTCAAATTCCTTTTGAGCTCTTCCAATAACAAATTTATGTCAAAGCAGGTACGAGCCCTCTTATATGAATCTCAGCAGGCTCCCAGTTTGAAGGTCTACCATCTTTCTTCTTTTCCCAAAGCTTCATTACAAAAAAAAAAGCCTTCTACTCTTCTTCCCATATGCTTTATCTTACTTTTATATTCCTAACACTCAATTCCCCTGCAGAGGGGGCCAGACCTCTAATTAACTTTCAAAATAGTTATTTACAATTTGAATATATTAGAAGTTAAATACAAAAACCTAAATACATAACTAAAGAAAGGGAGTATATAGAGTAGCTAAAAGAGTCTATACCTCTAGTTAGACGTTATATGTTAAGTCCTCTCAATTTACTAGACAAATTTTACTTTTTCTTCAGATTCTTCTAGATAGTCCCTAGAGCTGCTTTGAGGACCTTCAACTACTGTATGGAGAGATGTTATAAAACAATTAACAAAGGACACAATTTCATGCACAGGGACTTTTCTGTCACTCAATATAAACACACACAAATTTCTATATGTTAGAATTTTTCATTAGGAGAACTTATTGGAGAATTTGGATTACTTAGTTATTAAAAACTGGTTACCTGGTCATCATCAACATGGCAACATAAGACATCCCCTGGAAGTCTTCTTCAGAATCAACTAATAAAAGAACAAAACCCCTTGCTTAGAACACTGGAGGACAATAAAGACTGGAGAAGGACTCCACAAATGTTGAATCAAAGAGTAGGAGATTTTCTTCCCAGAGCCACCAGTCCAGAACCCTTTCATGCACTCAGTCCTGCACAGCTTGAAAGTTGTGCTAGACACAGCAAGGCCCGGTCTCTACCAACAGTGGATGCAGACTATAGAGCCACTCATAGCTACAAGTTAGAATGCCACACATATCCAGGCACAGGGACACAAGTCCACAGAGACCTAGGACAGACCACAAGCCACTGCAGAGTGCCACATACAAAAAGGACCCTAGGGAAAATTAAAAAAGAGAGAGACCATGATGTTGGCAAGAGATAGGTTCACTCAATCCAGTCACTGTTTATTAGACTACCAAAATGTAAAACAGACCTTTCTGGATTGACCTACCTTTCTGAATTGACACCATTTGGGTCCCCAGGGAGGAATTCCCTAATGTGAAAGACACCAGAGGCAGAAAAGCCTCACAGGAAAAAAAAATTGGGTGGGGAGGTGAAATTGAGCTGCTGTAAGGCAGGATGGATCCCAAAACTGACAAGTGCAAGCAAAACGGGACCCTGAGTGAGGGAGAGAATTTAAACAAATCACAGGAGCCGAGGAGAAAATTCTGAACAAAAATCAACAGAATAGGTGAAGACTTCCAGATTAAGAAAAGAGAAAAGGAAGTTTTCCCCTGGAGGTGAAACAATTGCACAAAAAGTGCAATCTTAAAAAATTTACCACATATCCAAGGAAGTAAACAGATAAAGAGATGAGAAAATCTAAAAGTTAAACATGAGCTAGTTTCAAGGTCCAGAATAAGTTGGACCAAGTGTCAAAGAAAAAGCTCAATAAAAGACAACCACCAATAAAACCCTAGGCAAGAGGGAGAGACTGACTTTCAGAGTTAAAATTCATATAATCAGATGCCAAGGCATCAGGAAAAAATTATAAGCCATACTAAGAAACAGGAAGATATGCCTCACTTAAGAGAACAAATTAAATCTTCAGAGGAGATACAGAATTTGAATCTAATCAAATAAATTTTTAAAAATCTCCTAAATCAATTCAAGGAGATGAAGGAAAATATGGACACATAGCTAAATGATATTAAGAAGACAAAGTGTGAGCATAAAGAATTTCAAAGTTTAAAAAGAAACATAACAGAAATTATGGGAATGAAAGGCAAAATAGTAGAGATTAAAAATATAGGGAACCAGCTGTGTCTCAATTGGTAGGGTTTGGTTCCCCGGGCCTCCTGGAGAAGGCAAGCCGCCGCGAGCAGGCAAGCCACTGTGAGCAGGCAAGCCGCTGCGCAGTGAGATGACTCAGCAGGATGCCGCAGCAGGGGGAGACAAGCAGACACAGAAAAACGCAAGGCAGATGAACACAGCAAGCACAGGCAGCAAGGGGGGGATATATAAATAAATAAATAATAAATCTTTAAAAAAAATATATATATATATAATAGAGGCATACAACAGCAGATTTGAACAGGCAGAAGAAAGAATAAGTGAGTGAGAAGACAGGACAATCAAAATCATACAGCTAGAGGAACAGAGAGAGAAAAGAACAGAAAAATTGAGCAGTGTCTTAGGAATTTGAGTGACCGCACAAAGCATACACATCATGGGTGGCCCAGAAGGAGAAGGGAAAAAGGGCAGAAAGAACATTTAAGGAGATATGGCTGAAAACGTCCCAACTCTTATGAAAGACATAAATTTACATGTCCAAGAAGTGTAATGTACTCCAAAGAGAATAAACCCTGATAGACCCACTCTGAGACACATACTCATCAGAATATCAAATGCCAAAGAGAGAATTCTTAAAGCAGCAGGAAAAAAAGCAGTTTATTACATACAAGGGATCCTCAATAAGACTAAGTGCCAATTTCTCATCAGAAACTATAGAGATAAGAAGGCAGTGGTATGAAATATTTAAGGTAATGAAAGAAAAAACTGCCAGCCCAAAATTCTTTTTTCCAGCAAATTTGTCCTTCAAAAATGAGGGAGAGGGGAGCAAATGTAGCTCAAGTGGTTGAGCACCTGCTTTCCATGTGTAAGGTCCCGGGTTTGATCCCCAGTACCTCCTAAAAACAAACAGGCAAGAAAACCAGTTCTCACTGGGGAGCAGATGTAGCTCAG
>PVKH010021001.1:0-14447 GCA_004027955.1 Chaetophractus vellerosus | reverse complement strand
CCCCCCCCACGCCCGCGCGCTCCTCCCGTGCGCGCACACACGCACGCATCGTCTCAGCTCTCTGCTCGCTCTCCTCGCAGTCACAGACACTTGAGCACACGCGTACACCCAGACATCTTCGGGCTGCTATTGGATTGACTTTGAAGGTTCTGTGTGGGTCGCCGTGGCTGCATGTTTGAATCAGGTGGAGAGACACTTCAAGGCTGGAGGAAGTAAAGATTATTGTTATTTCCCTCTCTCTCTCTCTCTCTATCTCTCTCTCTCTTAAGAAAGGAAAATATCCCAAGGACTGATCTGATCGGGTCTTCCTACATGTAAGTACCTCTGACGTTTTTCGAGGAGATAGAAAGAGCCTGGGTATTGTCTCAGAAATCTGCATCAATATATTCCACAGCACTGGGTCTATCCCTGTGCCTTTTTGAAGGCTGAAATTGAGGCTTGTTGTGCATTCTTTTCGTTAGATTCCATGATTTCCTTGTCTGTTGCTGAAAGTAACTTTTTAGATAGTCGTATCCGTTTGCCATCAGCTATTGAAATCACTCCTGACTTGTTCCTGTCACACCAATGTGTTTAAAGTTTCATGAAGTTAGTTCACGTCATTAGCATGTTTGATATGGTGGACCTTGTGCAGCCTGGTGGATTTTAATATTTCACAGAAGGTTCTGTGACCTTGAAGTATATGCCTTAAGATTTAGCAGTTCAGTGTGAAAAGATGCTCCCTTGAGTCCCCCCAAAGAATCTGATTTGCCCCAGGTTATGCCCCTGAGCCACTAATACTTGGGATCAGTTTGAGATAAATCATATTAGTCTGTCAGAATATACCTTTGCTTTGTGCATCTCCTTCCCTCGCCAAAGTGCTGTATTGGTAGAGGGCTTCTTAATTGACGTGGATAAAAAGTAATATACTGATGAGGATAGTCTAGACATTTCAGAATTCATATTGGGGTTTTAGCATTATATGCATTGTTGTTTAGATCAAGTCAAATTCATTGCTGTTTAAAAACAAACCAGGTTAAGTCACCTAAATTGCCTTCTGTTTGGACTTTGGAGGAAAGTTACCAAACTCAATGGTAAAGTTTGGCACAGGGAAAGCATATATAGACACTGGCATATTATTTATTGTATTATTAAGTATTATGCAAGTATTTAAACATAATACTAATATTTTCTTCTCAGAATGTGTCTAATGATTCTTATAGGGAATTTTATATCTGAATCATTACTGGCAGTTCTGAGTCCAGTAATTACCATTCTTTGGGAAACGCCTTTTTTTCTTCACCTTTTAGGATTCTGTGTCTTTTGTATAAAATACCTTTATATGTAAATGTGACAGTATAATAAGTAGAATCAGGCTCTCTGCCAGTTTTTTAACCGGTCTTCGGTCTTTGGTGGAGAATCGCTTTGAAACAAAGTGCATTTTACTACAGTGAATCTGATGCTGACTCTAATAATAAATGTCTTATGAAATGTTTAGTGACTGCTTGTATTTTTCAAGTGCTATAAAGGAAACTCCGGCCACCTCATTATACCTATCAAAAAAAAAAAAAGTGACCGGCCTCCTTTTCACTGGCACCTTGCAATGGAATTGTGGTTGCAGAGTAAAGATGTTTATGTGGAATATAATAGTGCCAAACCCCTAGAGACTTGGTAGGACATGGAAATGTGACCACCTGTGAACCCCATTTAACCTCTATATTGCATACTAATTTAAGCTTTAAATAAATCACCAATCTCCAATTTGAAACTGAAACATTTTATTTAACTTCTGAAATAATATTAGTTTTGGCTAATTTTGGAAAACGCTCAGTATGTACCATCAGTATGGCACAAGAAATATTTTTCTTTCTCCATCAGTTTCCCTTAAAGATAATGCAGCTAATAAACCGTGTAATTGTCTTCCAGGATATGCATGAAATTACTTATTTATTATATTAAAAGTAGTTCCAAAGGGAGTGGATTCAGAACTTGACAGGTAAAATGAGATGTCCCTATGTAGCATCCTGTATCAAGGGGAAAACGATCTCTTAAATCAAATATCTTGTTCTATTTGTAGAAAAGTATATTTAACTAAAAGTTAAGAGTACCAACTCAATTCTAAAATTTTTCCTCAGAACACACTCTAAACATAATGCTTGTTTAAAATATGGTTCTCTGCTCGATTTAAGGAGACAATAGTTAGCAGTTATCTTTACTAAAGGTCTTACCAAACTTTGTAAAAATCCACTATTTTTTACTACATAATTCATGCAGCTTTGTAATACTTGTGGCATATTTTCTAGACTTCTTAGTAAGCATAGTATTTTACTTCATTTATTAATTATGCCTTTTATATCCTTGATTGCTGTATATGTGAAATATTTGTAACTTTTATGATATATTAATTTGTTTCTTAGGTTTAAATAACAAATGAGCCTTTTATAAGAAAAGTTCAATTTTCCATCTTTCCCGAGTTGTTCATATTTTTAAACCATGCAATCACAGATATTAACTTTTCAGAATAGAAACACATCAACATTAAATGACTACATGAAACTTAAATAACAGGCATTATTGCACCTTGCCTCTTTTCTTTGTAAACGTGTTCAGTTTGCAAAATTTGGAGGAAATGGCTCATTTAAATAGGAAGAAGGGCTAGCTAATGATTCAAAATTGAATCCTGAAAAAGTGTCGTGTTTTACATTTTTCAAATTTCTATGAATTTCCTCCTTGACCTTTACTTTACTGAGTCAATAAATTGTACAGTATCACAACCATATATTTCCAATGAATGACTTATTGTATTTAAATTTATTTTATAAAGAACTAAGCTAGTAACTCCTTGGCATGTATTATCACTATTTTTTTAAACTTTCTTCTGTTTATTGTAGTATATTTTGAGGTTTTATTTCCCAACTCCATGTGTGGTATATTTTGAGTCTATGAAATCTCAGAAAGTGACAAAAATGGGGAAATATCTGTGCAGCAATACTTGGGCTACATAACAACAAAGAAAGAGTTATTAAACAGAGGACACTGGCTTTACGGACACGATTCAGAGCAATATGGAAGAAGTTAAGGTTCGCAGAATGAACTTTAAAGAGATTATTAATAAAGTTCTACTTTTTTTTTTCAAAAGCATATCTGAAAGGATGCTATGCCAATTAGTATCTAAAACTTATAAAACACATAATTCAGCTTACAAATAGTGATTGCCTGGAAATGAAAGGATTGAATCACTGATGTTCAGTCAGTGTGCTGCTTGTGGAGGGACAGGTGATTAGATCCCTGGCCTCAGCAGTGTACCTTAATCTCAGGGGCGCGTGGCCTGCCCCGCACGCAGCAAAGCATGACTGTTCACCAAGATCTGTCACCTTTAAGAAATCAGACCAGATTACAGAGGCGATTCACAAAACCAGGAGTGACCACAAAGGCACTGCACTTTACAGAAGGTGGATTAGGTAGTTCACATGTTATTTTTGGTAGGTCAAAGATAAAAGCTAAATGCTGAGGAAAGGCAAGATGCTCCAATTTCAAATGATTGCTAGATAAGTATACCTCAACCTCGTTGCTTTATCATTATGAAGAGCCATTCAAACAGTGGAAAACTCAGTTTTCACATGACAGGCTTTCAATCGTGAAGTGAGGGAAAAAACATCCTTTTTATGTAACACTTTGTTTAAATTTTAAGTTCTCTCTCTTCTTAATGAACAGACATCAAGTTCTGGATGCTTACATGAAGCAGTTATTATAAGACTCTTATAAGAGTTGTTATAAGACTCTGAAAATGCAGTAGACATTTTCAGAGGCATTGTAGAGAGCACTAAAAACAGAATTTGCCAGAAATGAAACATACACTCATGATAATTGAACAGAAAATACATAATAGTCAATATCCATTATGTTTTTCTGTTACCAAATATATTCTTCATAAAATGCGTAATTACACAGCTATAAATCCACGCATATGAAATATGTCTTGATAGGTGTTTATGGTCAAACCATATACATTTGAAGGATGTGATAAAAAGATCATCCTTTACAACAAAATATGATGTTTTGACATTTGATTTCAGAAAATAAATTTTGGATTTACATAATAACATTTTGAAAACTCCAACTTCTTATATATGCAACTCTGCAGTAATTTCTTGCTTTTCCTAAAATTGAAGTCCTTTTTTACCCAACTGATGCCTCCTAGTGTTTTGCACAATAAAACACTAATGAGTCACCCATAAATGTAAACATTGCATTTTCATTGCCTACATCTTCTATAATACATAAAATTAATATTTATGTGTTTAATTTTCTGTGCATTAGAATAAAATAGGAAATTTCAGTGAATGAGATGTTTCACCTCAGTGGATCTGTGGCGCACACTTGCAGGTTTTATTTGACCATAGCAATATCTTACTAAGTTTTAATAAGTTTATTACCTTTGGTTCCAGTTTATGTATTCACTGTTTATATTCACTTTTACTCTAAGTGAAAAACATAGCCAGACTAGTAGAGCTTCCATTTTGTAGGCCTGGAAATTATATAGCTGAGTTCATCCTTGAATGCCAGTGAACAAAAAGGAACTAACCATTTCATTTAAACACTAAAAAGAGATATATTTTTGACTACTTTATGTCTTTACACTCGCAAATTTCTGTATAAAAGTGGAATAAAGAAAAAGAAAGTTTAGAAAAATAAGAGCAAAGATAAATGCACAGATACCCACAAATATGGAGTTTATCACTTTATTATTTGAAAATAGCCCCCCCCCCTCAAAAAAAAAACCCTTGCCTGGGAGTATATTGTTTTGAATAATGGAAGGGAGACTTGTTAGAACATAATTTCTCATGATTAGGATGGTACCTTAATAAGGTAGAAGTTAGTGGATTCCAACTTTAGCAGGTATACCAACTTTACTTTTATGTTGTTAGGATGTTGAAAGTGGACTTGCAATATCCTTGTACTTCTGTGATTTCAGTTTTCTGATCCTATTTAACAAAAATGGACACTTTAAGTTCTGAATGTTTTTTCCTTAAAATAGTTATGAAAGGGAGATGCATACCATTAAGGGTCTTAAATTCATACATAGAACACGTTAAAAAATAAAAACTGTCACATTTATGGGCCTCTTTATGAGTTGTCATACAACATACACGTGCACAATAACATTCACAGATTTCTTCCACTGATATTTAAAAGTGTTCCGTGAGTCCAAATGTAGACTCTAAATTGAACATAATTCATTTCTATTAACCATGTATCCATCATTTATTTGAGATTCAGAATACACAGCATATTGAGAATATTTCTCTTTAATTTAAGATTTTCTAACTTTGTCAATAATGCAGAGCTATTACAATTCTTTGAATGTTGGACACATTTCAAAGAATGCAAGGGGGTGTGTTCCTTTCGTTCAAGGAAGCAAACATGTAGAAAGGGGTGGACCTTTCCCACAAGAGCCACATTTCTTCCCTTGGAGAGTTGAAGGAAATATGCAGTATGTAAGTGAATAACAGCATGAGAAAGAAAATAATTTGAAATGATCTAATGCAGTTAGTGAGCAAAGGAAACCGTCGGGTTTTTTAAAGCAACTCATTGATAACCTCTCACACGAAATGCTGACAAAAGTCTCCAAAAGTCTTGTTCTACTCTATTATTATTTAACATTCGTGTATAAAATAACTATAAAGTGCACTAGAATAATTTTCGTCGTGCTCAAAACAAGAATTCAATAGTAACTATCCTATTTTACAGACGATATTAAGGCATATAAAAATAAAAGGAGCTAGAAGCAATCTCCACCCTTTTCTTTCAAGATTAAGTAGATATTATTGCTGTATTTATATAAGTTTTTTGTCTATGCAAGAAAAATAATTAGAAGACATTCTGTGACAAAGAATAGCATTGTAAAAAAATAAGATAATTAAAATATTATCCAATACAGTATTATTATCTCACATTTCCTTGATATCATTTTAACGTAACTACAAAGGAAAAATCATAAGCATGGCAATTATGTAATGCCTGTAATATAAATCCTTCTTTTAGTTTCAAGAGTTACTATGAATAACATTTATTTGTCATCACCATAATCCATTTGTTTTACATTGCCATTCTGTTGCTCAAGTTAAATTTTGTATTTATTTTAAAAATATGGCCAATGTAAACAAAGTTCAAAGGACAAACAAAGAATCTTTTGGGGGATATTATGAAGGAATTTGGTGATATTACAGGCAATAAAAACAGTTGTAAACCTATTACAGTCAGATTTCTGCAGGAATCATTACTGTTTAATAATGCAGACGTTATAGAGACTTTATTAATTCTTAATGATGTAAACTTGAAATGAATGGAACAGTGTTGTTCATGACTGCAAGTCGTTGTGATTCATATAGAATGACAGTGCAAGTCTTCAAGCAGTGATTTAAATAAAGTACCTTAAGCTTGTTTTTAGAGACTAAAGGAACTAATCTTTGAAGCAGTCCCTGGTGAGAACCTGCTTTTTCCATATAGCATCCTGGGCATGGTCTGGTTTTCCTCTTGTGTCTTGTCATAGATAAGATGCACATGAAGAATTCATATAAATTGTTCTCAGATATTATGGATTTCTAGCATACTGAATCTTTGAAGTGGTAGATATGATCCCTTGATAGAATGTAAAGTGTTTAAAAATAATAACAACAACTAAACACTACCCCTGTCTTTTTTTCACATGTCTGTGATTTTTCCGGCACATTAGAATGATAGCAAGAGAATGCATCCTTCCTCAAACCCTGAAAATAGGCAGCTTCCGCTATGATATGGTTATTTAATTGCAAAATTAGAAAATAAATTCACTAATGTAAATATGTGTGGACAGACAGGGAAATTAATCTACTACTTAATAGCGTGAACATTTTTTTACCTTATAATTAATCGTTGATCCTATATAAGGTGTACTACCAAGGCGTATTATGGAAAGCTAATGTTATTGCTTAATGTAACATGAGGGATTAGGATTTTTAAAGTAATTTTGAAGATGTGATTATTTACTGGAGCATTTTTTTTTTAGAAATCATGGTCACACAAGGAAGCCTTTATAGAACCGACTACTTAATTGCAGTCAAAGATTTCCTTAATGAATGAACACACACAGAGAGAACATGCATTTTAAGAATATAATGGCTCTATACTTTTAAATTTTTGCCATGATCCTTATGTCTGAACGGAACGTATGTGTCTAAGCAGATGTTTTAAGTTATATCTCTCATGTAGGTGAGTCTGTAAATGTACCATTTAACTTAAATGGCTTTGTGGGAAGGTAGTTTGAGGTGTTTAAAAAGGAAAAAAAAAAAAAAAAAAACAAACAGTTACTATAGTTTCAGCTCTTTAAAAAAAAAAAAACAACAGTAATTACACTCAGGATAAAGAAAGAAAAATAAACTCTTTTAATTCTTTGTAACGTCCACAGTTTTTGAAGTAAGGCTCTGATGTATTTTTATTTCTGAATATGCAGGGCAGGTACTGGCAGCAGAACTACAAAAAGAAAACTTCCTGGCTGCAGACCAGATACAGTGCATAGTGCCACATCATAAACTTCCCCTCTTCTGTCTCAGAGTGATTTCAGACTTAAGTAATGTCCTTTTTTTCCCCCTGTGTAGGCTAAGGAGCAGAGGGCCTTCTTCCTGGGCAATAGCTTTGGGAAAGGAAAAGCATAATGTTTCCCTTCTTTAACTTGAAAATTCAGCCTCTTAAATCACCAAGACATTAACTGCAAAATGGATTCTGAATGTTTCCTTTTATTCCCATATAGCAGTTTAGAATGCATAAAACAAAAGGTGTGAGATAGAAAGTAAGACCTCTTCCCCACCCAGTCCCCGCCCCCCAGCACATACAGACCCAATCAGATGTCTGTATTTTTCTGTTTTGCAGAGAAAAATATAATGGTTTCTTTTCAGTGAAGCCTGTTTTCATTATATTCCAGATATGTTAGGTCATTTTGTGATACAAATTAACAATGAAGTGGTGGGTTTTTGTGTTTTTTTTTTAACTTATCTCTGGAAATAGCAATGTTCTATCATAATATGTGATGCTACAGTAATTTTAGTCGGTAAACGCACTTTTAATGATTATTAGGTCTAAATACAAAGTACACAGAGAGAAAAATATAGGCTTTAGTCTTCATATTTGGTTATCCTTCTCAATAGAAAGGTACAGTGCAAGTAATGCATTTTTTACCATGTAAAAAATTCACTTTTAATATCTGCCTTAATATTTATCCTTGTATTTGAAACTGTAGTCTTAAAACTTGTACTTCCTCTTGAAAAATAAAGTAAAAAATCATTAAACCTAGTCTTTAATTATCAGTTACATTTTCAGCCATTACCAACACGATTTTTAAAAATCCTATTAAAAAATAATTTCTAGCTGCCACAGCTCCTTTCGATCAGTAGCAGAATCCTCATTTGTGTGAGGTGTAGCCAAATTATTGCCAGCACACCTTTCAAAAACTAGCCCTCTGTTTTAGAAATGTATTAAGTAGGAGCTTTAATTAAAAACTGTTACTACATAATAAATGTTTGTTCCAACTCTATTTTTAAACTAAATTATAGTTTTAACAGTATACAGAAGGTGTATAAATGTTAGTTTAGGCATTAAATCGCTAAACCAGTTATTAATTGCCTATACAAAATTTATAAAATCAAACCAACAGTTAGATGTAAGTTAATTTTTTTTCTCTTTAAACTAAAATAGTTAACTTCCATTATGTTTAAATATCAAAGCAACTATATTTCTGTGGATGTGAATGCTTCCTAATAAGAGTGCCTAGAAACTAATACAACATAGATGTTAAAATGTAAAAAGTAGCTTATGATAAAAATACGGCCAAGGGCCCTACAATGGCATACTTTCAAGGTCCATTATCAAGAGGAAAACATGTTAAACTTTTTCTGTCCCTGTATATATTAAATAAATAGGAGTCAATGATTTTTGACATTTATTTCTTACAAAATTAAGTTTTCTATTTAAAATTTTGGATTAAACCTTTAAGGCTGAGCTGTTATTTAGGATAGGGCACAAGACTTCTTTTTCTTGGAATTTCTCTTAAATAATGGGATAATTTGAGTCATCACTCCTCAATAAATATTTTTAGACAAATTGTAAAGTTTCATTTGTTTATAGCATGTGTATTGGATGGAAATTGTAAAGTAGAAAATAAACCATCTTGCTATTTAAATATACAAACCTATACCTGATTTAAAACATGAATCTCTTAGAGGATCCTATAATAGGTAATTCTCTGGGTAGGAATTTTTAAAAAATTTAAACCATGTTAACCAATAAATTCCTAATTATTTCTTTAAGGTTCCTGATTCCATCCACATTCAAGGAGGCTTATTAAGTTGTTGGGTGGTCTTTTAGTAAAGGTTTTGTGGTCTAGAAAGTAGATTTTTTCACCCGTTTTCTGGAACAATTAATAGTAATATGTTAAGGAGGTATAAATCCAGACCTAATTCCAGTCTAGATTATTTTTCTTTACCACATAAAGGCTAAAAATTTAACCTGGCTATGTAAAAAAAAAAGTGTTTCGTTCATTTCCATTATTTATCAAAAGCCCACTTAGAGCCTGTATAGGTTGTACGTTAAGGAAATAATTTTGACTGTGCTTTTCTTTCCTTTCACGTGTGATTTTTCCCTCCTTACATAAGCCAAAAAGAAATTCCCACAGTGACATTAATAGGTTTAGAAAGGGAGTCGTATAAGATACTCATGTAATATAAGGTACTTGTTGCTTGTTTCTCTGTGGCCCTTTAGTTGAAATGGGTTGACAGTGTCCCTCCAGGATTGTTTTGATCTTGCTTGAGGTAGTGTGAGTGCTATGTGATTTTTTTTTCCCCTCTCTCATTTTATAGATTCAAAAAACCTAAGAATTCTTAACTTTCCTTTTTTTTTTTTTCAATTTTTACTGTTTTTGAATTCTCTCCTGTTGGAGCTTCATTCTTACTTCAAAGTATTTGGTATTGTGACAGCAAGTGCACTTTTAACTTGTTTTGACTATATATGTGAGGTTATAGACTTGTTTCAGGTGCTAACTTCTTATCTCCTTACACTTGAGAGATTGATGTGGTTCATCGTAACCCAGTGCACCATGTCATGAAAGAGCTCCAGACATTGATCTTGAAACAGTGAGGGCTATGGGACAGTGTCTTAGTAAGAATCGTTGGCAGCTTTACAGTCAGTGGATGGTGTGTTGAAGCCTCAGAGGGTGGTACAGTTATTGGAAAAGTCAACCTAATTATGCCTGTCATGATGTTGGGTCAAGACTGTAAGGGTGTGTGTGTATGTGTGTGTATGTGTAGAGAGAGAGAGAGAGAGACTGAGAGACTGGGAGAGAGAGAGAGCGAGAGAGCAAGAGAGAGGGAATGAGAGAGAAACGGGGTAGGAGTAAGTGGGGAAAGAACAGAAAGTGAGAGACACAAAGCATCGGAGGATGAGGATGAAAGCAAGAGAAAGAAAATCAATTAAGCAACCATGAAGAGTTTGAAGACCTCATTTCCATAATTAATGTCATTTGATTATGCATATATGTAATATTAGACAAGGGGTCCATAAGCAGTAGAGTAATGGTTAAAAGCAAGGACTAAGCTGGGTTCAAAATCCAGCTTCCAATTTTACTGGTTAGTGGCTTTTGGCAGGTTATTTAACCAACAGAAAGCTCAGTTTCTTCATCTGTAAAATGGGGATAATAGCATTTTAAGGATTAAACAGTTTAATCTTAGAGTTTTAAGGATTAAACAGAACAACACATACAAGCACAATGCAGACACATAGTAAGGGATAAGTAATTGTTATTATTAAATTATTATAGCATTACACTATATTTTAATCATTTTATCTTCCTGCCAGTGGTAATCACTTAGAAATGCTTACGGGATAATTGTTTTGAACTGTATTTTTTTTTTGTCAGAATTCTTTCAGGCCACTTTTAATAATTAACTCACTTTTAGGCCAAGTCTCTAATTCTAGTGCTATTTTAGGTCAATTCTAATGATCACTAGCTACAATATACTTCTTTCTCCAAGAAAATTACACATCAGGTATTATTAAATAATATCATATAATTTTTGAACTAGAAGTGGAGCCAAAAAAACAACAAAATAATAATAAAAAGATTAAATCATTTATTCAAACTTCTGAATTCCTAATAGGTTATTGCTTAGTTTTAAGTTTAAGCTCAGTTTGGAGGAAGTGTTCAGTGTACACAGAGTTTTTAGGGGGGGTTATATAATGAAAAGAGCCTTACCAAGAAGCCGAGGGTTTTTCCCATTAGCTTTGTTTAGTATTATCCACTTTTGAAGAATACATTAGTATTCCCAGTTTATTTTTCTTATTGTGCAATTTTGATTGTATGTGGAGATAGAATTAAATTAATTGTGAAGAATGGGTGTCATTTTAATCAGCTTTATATTCCTTACAATCATTCATGCATATAGTAGGTATTCTATAGGTGTTTGTCGAATGAATGCATGAATTGTATTTACTCATTAAGATAACTTTGTTTTTACATGAACAGATAGTTAGAAAGGAAGTCAAGGAAATGGCATTCCTTTGGTACTAATTTTTCCCCCAGATTTGAGGGATTGTTTGTGTTAACCATAATTTATCACTTTTGAAATGATAAACAAATGAACTTATCTTGATTTGGGTATTTATCTTCATGTTATAAGAAATATAAAATAATACAGAAAATGCAGGATTTTACCTGACTGTTACACCTTTTGAGGACACAAATAAACTTAGATAAGATATGGATGAAATGGGAATATTTCTGATCTCAGATTCTATTTACTACTTTTTTTGTTCCACTTTTAACTTCATTTAATTTCGGGAAATTTGTATTTTGGAAGATAGGTAATGTCGATGAAGACTGCCCAATTTATGCATTCTGGGGAGGTACAACTACTTTAAATTTTTCTCGTGCTATTGAGTACTGCCCCTCTAGTGTGCACCTTGCATTTCAGCTTTCTTTTCTAACCCTATTTTAATGCCTGACTAAAGAGTGCTCAGCTCAAGGAATACTTTCAGAGGACTTCCCTATGGCAAAACAGCATGGACAGCTCCCAACACTGCAATCAGAGATGCCTCTAAAAGCTTTAATTTAAAAAAAATAATAATAATAATAAATCTGCATGAAGATGATGGAGCCCTCTAAGGCACATGGGCTTAGAGAATTATCCCCATCTGCAACCTCCTCCCCCTACTTAGTAGCCCTTTCCAGGGTTATGATTACTGGAAAATGGCTGTTAATCACCAGAATTTTTTTTTGAGTGCAGCTGCTTCAGTCAGACTACTAATGTATTAAACAACTTCATCTCCAGTTTAAAATTTGCATTGTATACTGTATAGAATAAATTTTCATTGTAATCAGAGCAGCCAAGAAAACTTTCTGATATAATTTATAGAAGCACATTTGTTTTTATGTATGGACCTCTCTCTAATGCTATTCAGCCAACTGTTAAAACAATACTTTGGTTGATCAGCATAAATAAAATATTGTAGCACTATTGAGTGCAAGTAACATTTATAGTAGTCACATTTGCAGAATATTCGAATTGTGGCATCTTTAGCACTTGGCAATGTAACACCCACATAATTCAGAACTTAACCCAGCTATTTAAAATTTGAACCTGAAGAGGTTTTCAGAAGTTTAGCATTCTTGTACCAGACCGCGTTGGAGTGGTTTGGCCTCTTCTTTGCTCTAATGCTTATTACATTTGCTGTAATTTGAAGAAATTGTCCAAAACCTGAGTCAATCTTGAGTGCCAAGAAAGGACAAAGCAGCTCTAATTTACAAAGGACGCCTTTAAAACACATTCTTATATGTAAAATTGACAGGCTACAAGAGGTGGTTGGATGAGACTCATCATGTTGGAAAGAATGTTTCAATTAAAGTTGATCACTTTCTCTTCCAGGTCTTTTTTTCTCCATTTTTTACTTGCTGTGCCAAGGTATCCATGTGCGTTTTTCCACTGTCATCTGGCTCATTCCCAGCAGATGCACACAATCTGTTCTGCTGTCACTAACAGGGTTCGGTTTATGAAAAGAATGTGTCAGAACATGCCACTATAGTCACTTTTACAGGTTTTTTTTAAGAGTAACTGAGAATATATGCATTGCCCTAGTTTTATTGTACTCAGCCCTTAAGAGATTTCTAAGAAACTTTCATAATATTCGTAGCCTTCTTCCAAACACATTTTTGACTAAATATTTACTTTCTATTAACAGTAAAATTTTAAAAGTTCACAAACATCTTAAATTATGAACAAAATGTATCACATTTAAATTTATTTTAAGAGTAGATTTATATAGGAATGTTTTTAAAAACCAAAGATTTTTTCAGTGAGTTTTATGAGATTCTAATTATGAAATTTACTGCATAATCATTAAGTAGATATCTATCCTTATACTAAAAGCATACCTACTTTCCTACTTAAACCAAAGCTTTGTTTAAAAAAACGTTGTGTTAGAGTATTTAGGGTGTGGTCTAAATCCCAGTCATTTGACCTGATAGATAATATTGGTTCCTTAAGTCTTTGACACCATTAAGCTAAACCAAAAGTAGTTGAACTGTCAAATACATTATTAGACTATGTAGAGAAACTTGATAAACTATACTTTCCCAAAATAATGTGCCATTTTTCTTCTGTCCATGTTCAAATTTTAAAAGCATGATAGGTAAATATTTCCAAACTTAATTTTTATTAATGTTTCTCTATACCTATCAACAATTCTTAATGAAAATACTTTGAATTCTTTGTTGTCTTCTTTATAGAAAATAATTTCTTGTTTTACATAAATGAAAACTTTTAAGCAGTGGAGATCTGCATTCATCCCTGAATTAATGTGCTAAATAAGTGAGGAGAATTTGACTTTCTAAGTATGTGTAATATGTACTGCTTATATGTACACATGCGGGTATGTAATGGACAGATTTATATAATGTGTACAGATTGTGGTATTTAAATATCTCCTGGAATTTGGGGTTTTAAAATTTACTTAAGTGCTAATTTTAGACTTTTGAAATAATTTTTTGACATGGGAAAGAACTCAAAATTCAGGAAAATTCAGTATTTTTCACCAAAGTTATATAGTTCACATGAACAAAAAATGCAAACTAAACTATATTAAGAAATGATAACTTATGCAAATTATGCATTAATTATATATATTTAAACCAATACAACTAGTTATTAGATTTCTGCATAAAGAGAATACTTTTATGGCATAATTTGTGTCAGATGTTTTTCTGATTATGAAACTGATATACTGTCATATAGACAATTCAAGCAATATAATTCAAGACCTTCTGAAATGACTTTGCACATCTTAGCAAGAAAATAATTTACGGTTGGAACTCATTGGTTCTGTTGTCATATGGATTAATTGCTAAATCACCTCTTTAGAGTTCTGTCATATAGTTGTTAATAATACTG